>AWOL01S0071126.1:7002-35313 GCA_000715115.1 Nicotiana otophora | reverse complement strand
GGGGGTTGGTCCGTATATATTTTTTACCTGTTAACCGGACCGGTCAAATCCGGTCAAATCCGGTCAATGAAAATTACTGTTGAACCGGTTAACCGGCCCGGCCTGGTTCAACGACTATTTTTTTATTTTATTTTTTTAAATTATCACACTTGTTTCTACAATCTTAAAGGTACAATCTTAAAGGTGACAAAGGGGTGAGCCGGGCCCTTAGTCCCGGTACTGTTCCGGTTCAATTTTCACTGGATGGGCCCGGACCCGTTAAGCCCGGTTTTAAAAGCTCGGTAACCGGCCAGGATTGGTGACCGGCTGGTCATTATTTTTCTCAACCGGGTCGGGCCGGTCTGGTTAACCGTTCAACAGTAATTTTTATTGACCGGGTTTGACCGGTCCGGTTAACCGGTAAATATATACGAACCAACCCCTTTACCCCCAAATCCATCCCTACCCGGCCCCCTTCCACCAGTTCGGACCGGTTCGGTTTACTACCGATCTAGGCCGGTCCGGAATCGGGTCAACCCGGCCTGTTAAACAGGTTTAGGTTCACTACATCAGTTCTGCAAAATTTGAGTACTGAAAGTTTCTTTACCCAGTTGACTCAGTGAAATTACTGTTAGTTTTTAGGTCTCCCTTTGGGTCTTTTGTTAAATGGACTAAACATGTTCAAGTTTAGCAAACTTAAAGGACAATAATTGTTCAGGGCAATAGATAAAGGACAAAGTTAGACTTACCCCCAAAGATAAGGGACAATTTTGGCTAAAAACTCTTTTTCTAGTCATAAGAAAAACTTATGAGGATTCAAATAACAACAACAAGAACACACATGTGTAATATCACAAGCGGGTACGAGAAGGGTAGGCTTGTACGCAGACCTTTAACTCTACTTTGTGAAGATATAGAGTTTGTTTCCCATAGACCATCGAGCTCAAGAAAAGCATAGTATACGTAATGCTTTCTCTATTCTATTACTTGTGTCGTTTTATTGATGTTTAAGTTTCTTACAGTAATATAATTTTCTATTATTACCTTTAACATCGTGCAAACTCGCACCGTATTAAGATGCGGCATAGCCGATGAGCTTGCACCATCAATTTAAAGAGAGCTTAATGGAATCATTGACTGTAACAGTGTATCATAGCAAATGCTTAATGAATAATGGTAAAACTTTCCATTGAATGGTTTCTATTGATTATTCCTTCGAAAATGTGACGCAACTCTTGTGTGTTAATAGCCAGTCTTCTTTCCTTTGCATCGTACCCAAAATTAACCCATACTTGCAGCCTTGCAGGAGGAATCAGAATCACATGTGGTCGTCTTTGATAATTTTTTAATTAAAAAAATAATTACAGCTTTTAGTAGTTAACCCCTACAATTAAACCGCCTATAGTTAGGGTAAGCAACTTGATTACTACTTTGCCGTTTTCCTTTTGGATTATATGCATATTAATTTGCAAGGCAGACACATCTTTTTTTAAATCGGAAAAGGTCTAAAAATGCCACTCAACTAACATAAATGGCATATCTATGCCATCCGTTAAAAGGTCGGTTTATTCATGCCACTAACGTTATACTTTTGGCATATTCATGTCATTGTCTACTAATTAGGGATTGGGTTAAAAGATGGTTGGATTTTATCGGGTTAGGCATGGTTAATTATACATAATCAGGTTAAAAGAAATGTAGGGTCAAGTAAAGAAGAACCAGTAATATAAAGACACGTGGTAAAGGTGGGGTCAAAAAATTAATTCTTATTACGGAAAAACCAGAAAATGGAAATGTTAGTAGACAATGGCATAAATAGGCCGAAAGTATAACGTTAGTGGCACAAATAGGCCGATTTTTTAACGGATGGCATATATAGGCTATTTATGTTAGTTGAGTGGCATTTTTAGTCCTTTTCCGTTTTTAAATTTACTTCATCTTTTGAAGTTGAATTTTTCCTGCTACCGTAAAAAGCTTTTGAGTAATTTTTTGGATATTAATATTCTATTCTCTATATTATCAGGTTTTCGCACATTTTGAAGTGAGTTTTTTATTTAATAATATAATCATTAGATTATTTGTCTAAACTACATTTTTATCTTTTCCTTAAATATCTCATTTAGTTGATAATTCATTAATTGAAATAATTAGAACTTTTAGGGGGGAAAGTATTACTACTAAATAACTTCTTAATTTGTCAAAACTTCAATATTTTGAAACGTTTTCGATTTATCGTAATGGCTAATATAGCGAATAGAAGAGAGTATCAACCAACAACCAATGGCAGAGCCACCTCATATACTCCTTCGCCGAAAAATTATAATATTTAGCTTGGTCAAAAAATTTATTTTATGCATATGTATTATGTATACGGTAAAAATCAGTTAGTCCTTCGTACGAACTGGTTTAAATGGTAATACATTGGATCGGAGAAGCGTCTTCATAATATCAGGTTGAGGTCCGAAGTCAGGTCACCAAGCTTCGAGCCCGAATGACCGATCAATGTCGAGCTCGATGTTATTATCAAGCTCGAACCCAAGTCGAACTAGGGTGCAAAGTAAAGTTATCGAGCTTATGATTCAGAGACCGACCAACACTGGCCCCGAATCAATACAGGGATCCGAGTCAGAATCGAGCTCGAGTCAAGATCGAGAGCTCGAGTCAAGATCGAGAGCTCGAGTCAAGATCGAGAGCTCGAGTCAAGATCGAGAGCTCGAGTCAAGATCGAGAGCTCGAGTCAAGATCGAGAGCTCGAGTCAAGATCGAGAGCTCGAGTCAAGATCGAGAGCTCGAGTCAAGATCGAGAGCTCGAGTCAAGATCGAGAGCTCGAGTCAAGATCGAGAGCTCGAGTCAAGATCGAGAGCTCGAGTCAAGATCGAGAGCTCGAGTCAAGATCGAGAGCTCGAGTCAAGATCGAGAGCTCGAGTCAAGATCGAGAGCTCGAGTCAAGATCGAGAGCTCGAGTCAAGATCGAGAGCTCGAGTCAAGATCGAGAGCTCGAGTCAAGATCGAGAGCTCGAGTCAAGATCGAGAGCTCGAGTCAAGATCGAGAGCTCGAGTCAAGATCGAGAGCTCGAGTCAAGATCGAGAGCTCGAGTCAAGATCGAGAGCTCGAGTCAAGATCGAGAGCTCGAGTCAAGATCGAGAGCTCGAGTCAAGATCGAGAGCTCGAGTCAAGATCGAGAGCTCGAGTCAAGATCGAGAGCTCGAGTCAAGATCGAGAGCTCGAGTCAAGATCGAGAGCTCGAGTCAAGATCGAGAGCTCGAGTCAATATCGAGCTCACAGACAAGAGCCATTGCAATCCCCACAAGAGGAGAGAATCATGACAGGAATTATGAAAAAACTAATTTATCATGGGTCTCCCACTATGTATTTTTAATTATATCGAAAAGTAAGATTCTCCACTAAAGAGGATGTCTACATTTCTATAAAGGTCAGTTTTTTGGCTTACATTGTAACTCAAGCACCATATACTCTTATATTGAAGAGTTATTCTTTTAAGCTTTATAAATTCATTCATCTTGCTTAGTCCTAAAAATCATCTTCTTTCCAACCTCGTTTATTTTGCATCCTTTGCAATCCGTATTTGATATTTTTATTTATTCTTACGATTTGTATTAAGCTATAACACGTAACCTTAGAACTACGTACAAATTCAACTCTATTCGTTTTCCGGATAAACATATTATATGTTAACTCCCTTAATTTTCTTTCTGTGTTTATTTTGACAGCTCTTAAGTAAAAAATTTGACTCCGCCGCTACCAACAACCATCTTCCCCATTTCGACTGCATTACGACAGTTTCTTTTTCTATCAACACCTATTACTACTATTAGTTAATGTATCTCACTTGTTTTTCTTTTCTTTTATATTTCAAACAATTTGATACTTCCTCTCATAACGAGCATGGCGGCACCAAACTTTGCAAAATCTGCAGTTTGTAACTTGTAAGCTGCTAAATTGGGTTTAAATGAGCCTATCTCTTGGTTTTCCCTTTTGTTTAAGCCATGAAGGGAGCCCCAGGACTATAAGCCATCAATATTAATTGATTAGTAAAGAATTAGAGAAAATAAAAATATAATTATTATGTGTTAATTTGTGTTTGCGGCTGAGGTTCAGTTCACTGGTTTCAACTTGCCACTGTCAAGAATCTACGCTATTTGACCGTTTCATAGATGGGTCCCGCAAGTGATGAACCAACCGTCATTGGGCCTTATTGCCATTTGCAAGGGGGTCCCACACCTATCTTCCCAAGGCCCATAGGGCCGTTGAATTTAACCGTCATTAACTCCCCGCCCTTCCCCCTTACCCAAAAGTCCCTTCTGTTACTTTATCTTTCTTTTCTCCTCTGTTAATTTTAAACACAGTAATTAGAGACATCTCTCCTTAAATCGCATTCTATTTAAATCCTCCCGCAACCCCGCCTAAGCATTACTCCCAAAGCTTTAAACTAATCCTTGAAACTTACGAATTTTAGCTCTTCCAATCCCAAAGCTCTTTTCTCTTAATTTCTAATTTAAGCCATTTTGACCTGATCCGACACAGTTGCCGACCTTATACTGTGGCGGTGTTCTGTTCCCCCTCCAACGTCGCTCCAAAATTTTTTCTATAAATAACTTAGTCCGACCACGTGATCCTTCTGACATTCATTTCAGTACTCCACATTGCCAACTTCTTCATTTCTCATTCTCTTCAAACATCTTAGTCAAAACAGAGAAACATTACAATGGCGAAACCTCAAGTTTTTCTTGCCCTGTTCTGTTCATGTTTCGCATTCCTAATTTCTGGTAAGTTTTGATTCTAGTATTCTTGTTATTCACATTTTTGTGGTAAAGTTTGGAGCTTTGTTATTCATTTTTGTTGGTTTAATGAAACAGGGGTGTTATCAGCAACATTTACATTAGTAAACCAGTGCAGTTATACAGTATGGCCCGGGATATTATCAGGTGCAGGAACTACCCAGCTTTCTCCTACTGGACTTCAACTGAATCCTGGACAGGCCATACCCATTTCAGTTCCAGCGGGTTGGTCGGGTCGTTTATGGGGTCGGACTTTTTGCTCCCAAGATTCTACTACGGGTAAATTCACTTGCGTGACAGGTGATTGTGGCTCCGGAACACTTGAGTGCACCGGCGGAGCTGCACCGCCGGCGACTCTAGCAGAGTTCACTCTCAACGGCGCCGGTGGCCTTGATTTCTATGACGTTAGCCTTGTGGATGGTTATAACTTGCCTATGTTAGTAAGTCCACAAGGTGGGACCGGAGCCGGAAACTGTTCGGCGACTGGGTGTGTAGTGGACCTTAACGGGCCGTGCCCGGCGGAGCTGAAGATGATGAGTACGGGCGGCGGCGGCCAGTGCGTGGCGTGCAAGAGCGCGTGTGAAGCGTTTGGCGATCCAAGGTATTGTTGTAGTGGGCCCTACGCTACGCCTGATACATGCAAGCCGACTGATTACTCGGAGTTTTTCAAGAGTTCATGCCCACGCGCTTACAGCTATGCGTATGATGATGGAACCAGTACCTTCACTTGTGCTTCTGCTGATTATGTCATCACATTTTGTCCTGCTCCTGCTGCTAGGTACATACTTCGCCGTTTTCCTTATCAAGCAAGTTCTTTTCTCAATTTGGTTCAATTTAATGTCTCTTCAATTTCTTTCTTTTCTTGTTTTTCCAATTAAATTCCCCTTCTCCAATAGGTTTTGTGTTTTAAATAAATTTTTGCCGTGTGAGGTATAGCTTTAGTTAAATCTTAAGAAGGGAGTAATTACTTAATAAGCTAATATGTCTGACACCATAATAATTCTTAGAATTTAAGTTATATCTGTTGATAGTTAAATCTTTTCGTTAGTGTATTCTAATAGAATTAATTAATTATTAGCAAGGCATGTGTTTGGTTAGGCTAAGAAGTAGTCATATTTGTTGAACAAGCTAAGTAACATGGAATGCAAATATATATGTTCGAGGGTGATGGAAGTTGTCCATCATGTGTGTCGGAAATGAGAGCATATGTGTTGTCAGTTGTCTCGCACTACCTTTTTTATCTTATAATGAGTCACACCTAGAATTGACGCTCAAAGGAGTGTTGGCTTGATTTTAAGCAAACTAAGAAATTCTAAAAGTTGAGAATAAGATAGGGGAGGGTTGGGGTCATGTGCGTCGCTACCCTACATAATTTAGTGCTTACATCTTGGCTTCTCAGAGTAGGTTTGTTGTGTCTATTTTAATAAGAACCAATGCTTTTCATGTTACGTAGATTCAAAATGCTTACTTGTGTCCTAACAAATTGAGGCACCGTCCACGCTCAACTATCAATGTTATATCATGTCACCTTTATATAAAATAACTACTGCTGATAATTTAATACTACCTTAATTAATTACTTCGTTTATATATAGTTATCTAATACTTGCTAGTAAACCGGTGATCTAATAATGGTGCGTTAATATTGCAGTCAGAAATCATCTGGAGGACAATACGCTGGTGGGAGCAACGTTTCATTGGTCAGTAGCAGTGGTAGTACGTTAACCTCTGGCCCATTACCGTTCTACACAAGCTTGATGATCACCATTTTAGCAGCCCTTAATTTGGCAATTGAGGCAGTTCCATTGATCTTTGTTACTATTACAAAGGATTTCTGGTCCCTGATTATGCTAGCTATTTGAAGTGGCCTGGGCCAACTCAATATTTTTGCCCCACGATTCTTGAATATATATACCCACTTTTGCATGTGAACTCAATAGCCCAAAGTCCGCCATTTTTTGTAGTCTTTGAAGATGTGGTATCCATGTGACGTGGGAATCTCTATTTTCTCTTTTTGATTAAAAGAAGCAGCAGCACAAAGAGCTAGGGAAACAAAAGCGTGACAAGAACAAGAAGAAAGGGCTGGCCAAGTTGTAAATTGCGGACGTAGTGGAATGTTTTTACTTAATTATGATGATTGGTTGAGCTTAGAATTCAAATAGTTTTTTGTAATATAAAATAAAAGAAAAGTGTGGACAGGGTTTAGTGGCATGAGTTGAGATATCATTTTTGCTTGTCAAGTAATGCCTTTTAATGACAATATATTTAGAAGGGTTGAATATTTCCTCTGGTTTTTGTCTTGTAATTTATCTGTGCATTTAATTTTGACATAAGCTTTTTGTAATCTATCCAAGTAGGTCTGAAGTTGGCCGCCATCGTTTGTTTGTTTTGATGATGTAAGTAGGATTTTTATTAGAAACTTATATCGAAAGAGTGTTTTAGCCTAAGAATGAAGAATTTAATTGAATATAATACGTACTGTTAGGTACTACTAAAATAATCGGTTTTTTTTTTTTTTGGTTTGGGAGGGGGGGAGTACTTAGTGAGCATTCAAATGATTAATCCTCGATCGAACAAATTTTCTCTCATTTTTTGCGTACTACGAAAAGGCAAAGGTGATTGGATGACCACATTACTAATACTGAAAGTTAAGTGTGAAACTAGTCATAATAAAACCTGCCTCCATTCATGATCTCTTTCTTTCAAAGTATTGCATCACTGGATAATCATCGGAAATAGTATGATCTCGTGTTAGCTTAGGTTGCCTTGAAAATGAAACATTATATCACGCGGCCCGATCGGAATATGAACTAAATAGATCATAGCCGAAACAGAAGAAACTAGTGCCATACCAGTGATAATGATTCAAACCAATCACCTAATTTTTATCCAAATATTCTACTTCAAAGTACAAAAGCTAGCATTATAAGTAAGTCATAACAAAGGCAAATTTTCTTAGACAGACTCCACCAACGTATGGATAAGAAGTAGAATTCTTGTCTTCATGCAGCAAGACTAAAAGGATATGATCAAATTCCCATTAAGATTAAAGGGGAAAAAAAAAAGCTCGTTACAACATCCACTAATTGCAGATATTTTTATTAGAGATTAGTCGCGCCACTTTCTCTCAATTCTGAAGCAGTGACGGACGGATATGGTGGCAAGCGGGTTTAATTGAACTCGCTTCGTCAAAAGATAATACTGTATATTTATATAAATTACGATTAAAGCTGCATAAATTTTGTATAAATATTTTATTTGAACTCACTTGACAACTACTATTTTACTACTAAAGTTATGTACTTCTAAGATTGAACTCGCTTGCACAAAATCTTAGGTCCGCCACTGCTCTGAAGTAAGCATTCCCAATTTGATCTTCACGCTGCTAGATATATAACATAAAGAGATCAAGAAAAACAGATACTATAAAAGTTATGCCAGCTTATAAAGCCAAGTTGCTACTTCACACACACATATATATCTTTAACTTTGTTTTTATCATTCTACTGTAAGTGGTTATCTGATAAGATGAACCAATTAACGCTAGCTGAAAATTAGCCATTTATCGTGGTTATATTTGATGTAATCAGTTGTTGCCTGTATGGATCTTTAACTTGATTGTATATATTCATTTGCTATATTTGCATGAATTCAAGATCTTAAGCACTATCATATTTATTTGTTAAGTTTGCATGAATTCAAGATGACTAATTTTCATGGTCTGTCTTCTTTAGCTTTTGAATCGTCATAGTAAGTACAATTTAGTTACTTAATATGACAAAAAATAATTTACTTTACTAATATGAGGAGTAACGCTTATTACTTTACAATTATAGTTGATAAAATTCAGTTGTCTTAATCAACATAACAAAGATAAGTTTTGTGGCTTTTTCCTATAGTAAACAGAACTTAGTAAAATACATGAAATTAATTCCAAAATGGTGGGGGTTGATCAGGGGGACAACCATGTGCATCATACTATAGATTTGATGCTTACATCTTGTCTTCTCATAGTCGGTTTGTTGTGTCGTACCATTAAACTCCAAACAAAAAACTATGATTTTCACGTTACGTAGATTCATAATGCTTACTTATGTCCTAACAAGGCACCGCCCATGCTCAGCCATCGCTTTTATATATCAGGTGACCTTTTATATAATACTAAACCACTAATATCTAGTAAGTACGACAGTAATTACTATGCTTCTTGTTCTTTAATACGTAGTAAATCAGTGGTTGCATCTTTATTGATGTTACATTAATGTTCCTATAATTTTGCAGTCAGATAACATTTGGAAAACAGTGTATGCTGGTTGCGGCAATGTTTCATTAGGCAATAGAAATGGTATCTTAACCACTGCCCCATTACCATTTGTGATAAGTTTGATGGTCTCTATTTTTGCAGCCGTCATGCGTGTTAATTTTACTTATGATCATTGAACTTAATTACTTACTACTAATAGTAAAATCGTAAATTTATTTCTTATCATATTAAAGTAGCTGAACTTTACCTGCTATAATAATAAAGTCATAAAAACTTTCTCATTGTAACCGCAAAAGTTTTAATGACTTTATTGTTATGATACATAAAGTTCAATTACTTTAATGTTACAAAAATAATTTTTATGACGATAAAAGAGGAAGATTGCTGACAATGCAACCAACTTAGAACTAGCTTACTCAACCTGTTTGGCATTTGAGAGTTAATGAAATTAACTCGTCATTTGGCAGTTAATTAAGGCAGTCGCATTGATCTTGCTTAGAGGATATCTGGGCTTTAAGTGTGCTCTCTGAATTAATTGAGCCACTCGAAACAATCGAAAGTACCCAAAAAAAAAGAAAACATTCGACATGTTTCTTTTTAAAAACAAACCCCTATAGTTTTTTCCACAATTCTTTGCTCAAAAATCTTGCCTCGGGCAGAGAATAAAACCCAATTTTACAAGTGAAACAAAACACCAAGGTTGCGTCATATTTTGGAGTCTTGGGAAACTGGCTAGAGTCCTGCCCATGCATGTGACGTAAAAACTTTTTTCCTTTTCAGTAAAAGAATAAATAGAACAAAAAGCAAGGGGAAAAAACTGAGAACAACAAGAAGAGCAGCTAGCCAAGTTGTAAAACCTTATTGCCGACGTATTGGAATTTAATTTATAATAGTTGGCGTCGAAATTGTTTTTTGCAATTTAAGGACAAGGTTTAGTGGCAGAAGATATCTTTTTATATTTAAACCAATGCTTATATCCAGAGGGAAAAAAACTAATGCTTATATATTGATCGCGACAATTAGAAAAGGTTTGAATGTCTACTCTTCTTTACGTAATCGAGTTATGCTCTTGTAATTTATGTAGGGTCGTTGTGATTTTTAACAGAATCTTTTTATAATCTAGCTATGTAGGTGTGAACGAAGTGGCCTCCGTAACTCCTTTTGGTTTGATAATGTAGGATTAATAAACTTTATCCTATAATATAATGGACCTACCTTAAGTAATTAATTAAGAAAATATATATGCCTCCCAATATCCAATCTCCACCCCACCCCGCAGCCATTTTATATGGAAGTAGGAAAGGCAAAGAAACTGAATGAGAAATTATTAATCAGTATAAGAATGCATCCCATATAAAAGTTCAAAATTCAAATGCTTTTCGCCACGTCAGGAAATCGTGGCTCTGAGTACGATTAGTCCCTTACTCCTTTAGTTATTTGACTTCTTTCTAATTGCAGAGAATGACTCAGGAATGAGGAACACTAGACCTCAAGCTTCGAAGGACCATGTAAATACATATGTGAACATTAAAGAATTTTTGAATATAAGAGATTTAGGAAATGTCTTTAAATGGGTGGGATGATAAGAAAATGGTTAACTCAAGATTGAACAGAGTAAAGCTGGATGTCAGTTGTTTTTTCTTTCTCTTGTTAAAGAATATGTTAATATTTTTTCAATCCCATATATATATGATTTGTGCTCTGAAAACCTAAACTTGCAAATAGACACCCTGAAAATTGAAGCTTAAGACCTTATGTGACAACTTGAGTCTCTCCGATTGTAGCATGGTATTATCGGTTCATCTATCCATTTCTGAAAGAAATAGATCCATTTAAAATAAAAATAAAAAACCATACTAAACAATATTTTTAGCTACAGAATAAAGAATTTAATAAGTCAATCTAATATGGGCAGGTATTGCTTAAATAATTGGCTTTGGTTAAGAGTGTGTGTTCAGTAAGCATTGGATGGACTCCATAATCTCATTTTCTCCCATTTGCGCAGTACGAAAGGGCAAAGGTGACTGGATGCAAATATTACTTATAAAAACTACTAAATTTTGTGTGTGAAACTAGCCATAAAAAAAGATTGCCTCCATTTGCGATCTATTCTTTTCAAAATATTAGTCTCATTAATTATTTGGAAATAAAACGATTTCGTGTTAGCTATGCTTGCCTAGTTGATGAAATATTTTATTTGTACGCAATCTGACTGGAATATGAACTAAATCGATTGTAGACGAGTAGGAGGAGATCAATATATGGCATAACCATTCAAACCAGGCACATTAATTATTTATCCAGATTTTCGAATTTTATTAAAACTACAACTCCAAAACTATTTTAAGAAAGGCAAAAGTGATTTAACAAATTCCACCAACGTGCAGATAAGAAGTCCAAGTCTTGTCTACATGTCTCAAGACTTAAAAGTTCATGAGCAAATTTCCATTAGGGGGAAAAATAGCTCGTGCAAAAGGTCAATTATCTGTAAGCATCGACTTGATATGTGCACGCTATTTAATATAAGATTGAAGACGACGACAACAACCCAATATAATCTCACTAGTGGGGTCTGGGGAGGGTAGTGTGTATGCAAACCTTATCTCTACCCTGGGATAGAGAGGTTGTTTCCAATAAACCCCCATCTCCCTCCCTCCAAGAACTCTCCACCTTGCTCTTGGGGTGAGCCGAACTCACAACCTCTTGATTGGAAGTGGAGGGTGCTCACCACTAGAGCAATCCACTCTCGTCTAATATAAGAATAAGATGAAGATATCAAGAAAAAACAAGATAGAAAAGCTACATATACTAGGCCAGGTTGCTATAAAGTCAAGCTGCAGATAATTAATGCATAACTAAAGAAATTCAAAACATCTTTTGCGTCTTCCATCAGCAGCCGATATCTTTGTGTCTATATCTTAGGCGTTCTTTTTTAGCATTCTATTATCAGTAGTTATCTGATCATAGAAAAGTGAAAAGATGAGAGTATTCATAACCGTTTATCGTGGCTAAAAGTAAACATAAAACCCATAGCTGCTGTAATTTATTTTATTTTAATCATTTAGTTAGCTAGGATAAATATACATTATCCTATAAATAATGGAACCCACCTAAGTAATTAAAGGAAATATATATGATGTGTGGCTATAATTTCATAGTTTCGTACATTATGTGCCTTGCATTTTACATGCTTTAATGATAAATTACACTTTATTTGTGCATAATGGAGTCTATTTTATGTGTAGGTGAATTGTAGATGAAAATAGAGCAAAAGGAATACTTAAACGTTGAAAGTGTGCTCGAGAACAGTGAAAAAGAGAGACCTGGCGAGGCCAGCCTAAGGCCAGGCCGGACCAGGCTTTAGCCTGGCGAGGCCAGCCAAAGGCCAGGCGTTAGGCTGGCGACACCAGCCCTGAGGCCAAGTCCAATCCGAGTTTTGAAGACTTAATTCGTTCCGGGTTTGACTAGGACTCGGTCCACACGTTTAAGGTTTCTTCTACACATATAAATAGACCTAAAATACCACTTGGAGGACGTTTTTGCAGCCAGAGGCAAGAAGAGCTGGTGGAATCACCCCTTGGGAGTTAGAATCATCATTTCTACATCTTTTTATTTTTACTCTGTATTTTATTATGCAAAATATTTGGGATATTATTACTATGAGTATGAGTAGCTAACTTCCTAATCTAGGGTTTTGATGGAACCTATTGAAGGATGATTTTCTTGTTACGTTAATATAAATTTGCCGTAGTATTTTCTCTATCTGTTCAACTATATTATTCTTTTGGTTGATTGAAGGGCCCTCAATTAGCTGTGCCTATTTAGTATGTATTACTGAGGAGAGAGTGCATATTTAGGTAGTTGTTGAATAACATCACTCCTAAACGTATATGAAGGATCAATATGGAGGTTTAAAGGTGGGTTTAGGGATGACGAAACTTTGATGTGATCTGAGTGAGCTGTACTTAATGTCAGCTAGCGTAATTCGGGAGAATATGCCTAGTAAATTGTAGTAATTACTTGGGAGAGAGTTACGACAGTTAGAGTGCTCATGGTCGATAGAGAAGACTTAGGCAAATTTGTAAAACATATAGTGGAAAAGATTCCGACAATAGGGGAAATCACAACCTTAGATCATTTCAATTCTTGTTTATAGCCCGTTCGTAGTTAGTTGTTAATTATTACATTTTCATTACGTAATATTTAGTTAATAAAACCCAATCTGTCACTTAAATATCTCTGAAGATTGATTGTGTGAATTTGTGCGAGTCTAGTAGTTGTGTTTGATAGGTTAATTCCCTGTGGTATTCGACTCCGGACTTACTAGCCGGAATATATTTGCAACGACCGCTTAATCCTTTTTATAAGGTATAGTTGGGCGTTATCAAATTTTGGCTCCGTTTCGAGGAATTAACGGTGTTATTAATTGCAGCTAAAAGAAGTGCTAGAATTTTTAGTGTAGTCAATTTTCTCCATTCTAAACCAAATACATTGAAATTTTAACATTTGTAGTCTTGGGTGTTATAGGTGCATGCCTAGGAATTCCTCAAGAACTGGTGAATTGCTTGAAGCGATATCAGATCCTGAGAAAGTTTTTAAGGCACTAAATCGTGCAAACAAGATAAGCAAACAACAACGAAACTCGCGAGAACAAATCGAACCAAACATAGCTGACAGAATAGAAAATCCAATAAACAACAGAAACAATGAGAATGAACCAAACATTCGGGGTGTGGTGCCTCTTGTACCAGAAACAACGTTATATGATTGGGCACGGCCCACCGCCGACAATCTGGAAACCGCAATTGCAGTCCCTCAGATACAAGAAGAATCATTCCAAATCACAAATAACATGCTACATTTGTTGCAGAACAAGGGACTGTTCTCAGGGTCACACATTGAAGATCCTCAGCAGCACCTGAAGAATTTCCTGTCAATATGTTTAACGCAAAGGCAACCTAACGTAACACCGGACGTAATAAAGCTTTTGTTGTTCCCATTCTTGCTGACAGGAGAAGCTCAGACTTGGCTTAATTCACTCCCCATAAATTCCATCACTACTTGGGAGGAATTAGTCAAGCAATGTTTGAACAAATTCTACCCACCAAATAAAACTGCGCAACAGATTGATTATATATTGAGCTACGGGCAGAGACCAACAGAATCACTACAAGAAACATGGGAGAGGTTCAAGGGCATGCTGGTTAAGTGTCCACATCATGGTATTCCAGATCAGATGTTGGGGCAGAGATTCTACATGGGACTGGCTGACAGCTTAAAGGCCGATGTTGGTGCTTCAACAGGTGGAGAAACATTCATAGAATGCAAGATCCTACTGGATAAGATGGCACAAAACTCAGGATGGATGACAAGAGCATCCACGATTACTCCGATAGTTCACTCAGTGGCGTTGGACCCAAACAACTCCATAGCTGAGAATGTGACCACTATAATGACACAAATGAGTATCCTCACCAAAAAGATTGATGAATCAGGCCAGAAGCAGCAGGTTCACATAGTTGACACAACTAATGGGGGATTATGTACACCATGCATTAACCAACCATATATTTGCTCGTGGAGTGCGGAAGGTGACAACCAGCAATATCATGAAGACATGAATTATGTAGCCAACTATGGGGGACAAAGGCAGGGTGGTCTGAATTGGGGTCAACATAATCAACAATATACACCAGCGCAGCAGCAGTACAATAACAACAACAATCCTGGAGCTATGCGATCAAATCAAGTTGCGCCTTACCAAAGGCAACAAGGCTACATCCAGCAAAATCAGCAGCTGACTTATCAACAACCTCAACAACAAACAGATTATGAGACCAGATGATGGGTTTACTAAACTTGAGGGAATGCTGGACAGCAACAACAGAATGCTGCAACAATTGATTGGGTCCACGGGAAAAATGCAACAGAGGGTAGACTTGCATGAATCAGCGATAAAGGGTATTGAGATTCAATTAGGACAGATTTCTATGTCCTTAAACAATCGTCCCCAAGGGACATTACCTGCAGATACACAAGTTAATCCAAAAGAACAGGCCCCGAAACAGCTTATGGCATTGAGTCTACAAAATGTTAGAGACCTAGATCTGGAGCAAGAGATGGCTCGCGAAAGCCGGCCTACTGAAACACTTATGCCAGTACCCATCGAGATAGATGACTCAACAGGGTTAACAGAGGTGACGGTACAACATGCGCCAGCTGAAACAAGCAAAGAAAAAGAAGTCGCGATGGAAACTGAGTCAGAGCAAGAGAAGGCAGCAGAAAAAGTGCTAGAGCAGGTTCAAAATCAAATCACAGGAAAGAAGTGGCCTCCAACACCTTTCCCCCAAAGATTGGCCAAATATCAAAAAGATGAGCAATATAAGAAATTCTTGGAGATGTTGAAGCAAATTCAGGTAACATTTTATTGATTGACGCCTTAAAGGAAATGCCTGGTAATGCAAAAATGATGAAGGACTTGATGTCTCGTAAGTTCTACTTTCAAGACTTGGCCACGGTTACACTGACTCAGACATGTAATGCTGTTGTGACAAGACCCATAGCTGAGAAGTTATCTGATCCAGGAAGTTTCACAATCCCATGCACAATAGGCAACTATGCATTTTCTAAGGCACTTTGTGATTTGGGGGCAACCATAAACTTGATGCCCTTCACTATCTACAAAAGGTTAGGCATTGGAAGAGCTAGACCCACGTCTATGTTATTACAACTGGCCAACCAGACAGTGAAGAGGCCCTCTAGTATCCTTGATGATGTATTAGTGTAGGTGGGGAAGTTTGTTTGCCCAGTAGATTTTGTCATTTTAGACTGCCGGGTTGACGAGGAGATTCCCATAATTTTGGGAAGGCCATTCTTAGCCACTGGGAGAGCCCTAATTGATTGTGAAACTAGAGAGCTAAAGATGAGATTGAACGATAAAGAGATAATATTTAACGTGCAGAAATCTATGCGGCGACCTAGTGAGTTTGCTAACTGCTCTCTGATAGAAGCTGTGGATGTGATCTTGGAGGAGGAAGATGAGACTCTGAATGCAAAAGACCCTCTAGCAGCATGCCTCATGAACTTAGAAGAAATGAATGGTGAAAACTTGGCAGAGTGGGTTTTGGCCCTTGAAGGGCAAGGGTACTGGAAAAGAGAGCTCGAATTCGAGCCCTTACACTTAGAAGAAAGAAAATCACCTCTAGCTAAGCCGTCAATTGAAGAGCCACCACGGTTGGAACTAAAACCGTTACCATCTCACCTCAGGTACGCTTTCTTGGGACCTAAATCCACTTTACCTGTTATTATCTCATCTAGTTTGTTAGGTGTGCAGGCAGAACAACTTTTGCAGGTGTTAATGGAATGCAAGACTGCAATTGGCTGGACCATTGCAGATATTAGGGGGATCAGCCAGACATTTTGTATGCATAAGATTCTACTGGAAGATGGGCACAAACCTTCCAGAGAACATCAAAGAAGGCTAAACCCCAACATGAAAGAAGTGGTGAAGAAAGAAGTGATCAAGTGGTTAGATGCGGGAATTATCTTCCCAATCTCTGACAGTAACTGGGTTAGCCCAGTTCAGTGTGTGCCAAAGAAGGGTGGAATGTCTGTAGTCCCCAATGAGAATAATGAGTTGATCTCAACTCGTACAGTTACGGGTTGGCGAATTTGTATAGATTATAGAAAACTGAACACAACCACCAGGAAAGACCATTTTCCTTTACCATTCATTGACCAAATGTTGGATAGACTAGCAGGGAGGTCTCACTTTTGCTTTTTGGATGGGTATTCGGGGTACAATCAGATTTCCATAGCCCCTGAGGATAGAGAGAAGACATCATTCACTTCCGTATGGCATCTTTGTCTTTCGGAGAATGCCGTTTGGCTTATGCAATGCACCGGCCACCTTTCAGAGGTGTATGTTAGCCATTTTCACTGACATGGTTGAAGATATTATGGAAGTATTTATGGATGATTTCTCTGTGGTGGGGGATTCGTTCGAAGACTGTCTGCACAATTTAAGAAGAGTGTTGAAAAGGTGTGTGGAGACAAATTTAGTGATGAACTGGGAGAAGTGCCATTTTATGGTACAAGAAGGCATAGTGTTGGGGCATCGAGTGTCCAGTAAGGGTATTGAAGTTGACCATGCTAAGGTTGAGGTGATTGATAAATTGCCACCGCCCACTTCAGTTAAGGCAGTAAGAAGTTTCCTTGGGCACGCCGGGTTCTATAGGCGATTTATAAAGGAGTTTTCTAAAATTGCTAACCTCTTATGTAAACTCCTTGAAAAGGATCATTCTTTTGTGTTTTCTGATGACTGTAGGTTAGTATTTGAGGAGCTAAAAAGGAGACTGGTGACTGCACCAATCATTGTTGCACCCAACTGGGAGCAACCATTTGAGCTCATGTGTGATGCGAGTGACTATGCTATAGGAGCAGTCTTGGGGCAGCGGAAGGATAAACTGGTGCACCAAATTTACTATGCAAGCAGAACGCTAAGCAGTGCACAACTCAATTATACCGTGACTGAGAAAGAGATGTTGGCTGTGGTGTTTGCATTCGACAAATTCAGGTCTTATTTGATTGGTTCAAAAGTGATTGTTCATATTGACCATGCAACACTTAGGTACCTGATAGCAAAGAAGGAGTCAAAGCCACGCTTGATCCGTTAGGTTCTTTTTCTACAAGAATTTGATTTGGAGATCCGCGATAGAAAAGGGGCAGAGAACCAAGTGGCAGACCACCTTTCAAGATTGGAGGGAGCTGAAAAGAAAGTCGAGGTAGAAGATATAACTGAGACATTCCCAGATGAACAATTGCTAGCAGTGACATTAGAGGAAGCGTCATGGTATGCAGACATTGCAAACTACCTGGCAAGCGGTATTGTCCCCTATGATCTTTCCTCTGTTCAAAAGAAAAAGTTCTTTCGTGACTATCACATATATTATTGGGATGAGCCTTACCTGTTCAGGATTTGTGTTGATAACATGATCTGAAGATGTATCCCCGAGATAGACCAATCTTTTGTTTTGCAGGCTTGTCATGCATCACCAGATGGTGGCCACTTCGGGGGAGTAAGGACCGCCGCCAAAGTGCTGGAATCGGGCTTCTACTGGCCGACAGTATTCAAAGATGCACACTTATGGGTGAAAGGTTGTGACGAATGCCAACAAACTTGGAATATTTCTCGCCAACATGAGATGCCTATGAACCCAATTCAAGAGGTAGAAGTGTTTAACGTGTAGGGAATCGATTTCGTGGGGCCTTTCGTCAGCTCATATAGCAACAAATACATAGTCGTAGCTGTGGACTACGTGTCGAAATGGGTGGAGGCTACAGCGCTCCCGACAAATGATGCTAAGAGAGTAATTGGCTTTTTGAGAAAGAATATATTCACCCGATTTGGCACTCCAAGGGAGATAATCAGTGACGGAGGCACACACTTCTGTAATCGAGCCTTCTCAAAGCTGTTAGAAAAGTATGGTGTACGTCACAAAGTTTCCACCCCATATCATCCACAAACGAGTGGGNAGGGCGATAATCAGTGACGGAGGCACTCACTTCTGTAATCGAGCCTTCGCAAAGCTGTTAGAAAAGTATGGTGTACGTCACAAAGTTTCCACCCCATATCATCCACAAACGAGTGGGCAAGTAGAAGTGTCGAACAGAGAGATAAAGAGTGTTTTGACAAAGACTGTGAATGCTACAAGAACGGATTAGGCAAGAAAGTTAGATGATGCACTCTGGGCCTATCGTACTGCTTTCAAAACTCCGATTGGTATGACGCCATATAAATTGGTATTTGGGAAGGCATGCCACCTACCAGTGGAGTTGGAGCATAGAGCTTTATGGGCACTGCGATAGTTGAATCTTGATATAGAAGTTTCGGGCACAAGTAGAGTCACAGAGTTGTACGAGCTTGATGAATTTCTTTACCACGCTTTTGAGAGCACGAGATTATACAAGGAGAGAATGAAAATAATGCACGATAAAAATATTCTTGAGCGGAGTTTTAAACCCGGAGATAAGGTATTGCTATACAACTCGAGGTTGAGGTTATTCCTGGGTAAGTTAAAGTCACGATGGTCGGGACCATTTAGTGTGGTAGAGATTCACCCCATCGGAGCCATATAGATTGCTGCATCAAATGACTCTCGCACGTTTAAAGTCAATGGGCACAGATTAAAACATTATTTGGGCATGGAAGATGCGAAGGTAGTGTTGGTGACTCATTTGCTCGAGCCACCAAGGTTAAGCGAGCCTTAAGTGCAATTATCTGCATCGTGCCACGACGTTAAATCAGGCGCTTGTTGGGAGGCAACCCAATTCGTAGTTGATTTTTAGTGTAGTTAGAATTTTCCTTTTTTTGTTTTATTTTTAGGTACTAACAAGTTTGCAGGCGAGTTGGGCAAGTCGAACAGGGTTTCAGAATCACCTGACGTACATCAGGCGTTGGGGCTGGCGATGCTTGGCTAACGCTAGGTTCTGCTTGGCCTTAGGCTAGCGACGCCTGGCTAACGCTAGGTTCTGCTTGGCCTTAGGCTGGAGAAGCCTGGCTAAC
Source organism: Nicotiana otophora (assembly GCA_000715115.1). Classification (NCBI taxonomy): domain Eukaryota; kingdom Viridiplantae; phylum Streptophyta; class Magnoliopsida; order Solanales; family Solanaceae; genus Nicotiana; species Nicotiana otophora. The sequence goes on along the minus strand of AWOL01S0071126.1, from coordinate 15,705 downwards.
GCCAGGGTCTGCTTGGCCTTAGGCTGGTGACGCCGGGCTAATGCCAGGTACTGGGCCAGTCAATGCCATGTAAGTTATTTCGGCCCAGTTTAAGTTATTTTAGTCGAACCTCCTCACATTACATGCCCTAAACACTGAACACAATACAAACAACCCTAACCTCACTTAAACCAAAAACACATCAAGCTTTAGAAAAGAAATTCACAAGCACACACATCTTCTCATCATCGTTGCTCTCAACCAAACACACTGCATGAATTGCCCTCACCCACAAACACTCAACAACACATTGCCATAGTAGTCTCCCCCATCACCATTGAAGTCAAGTTTAGTCTTGCTATTCTTTCACACTAATCAGAAATTCTCAGGCAGCTCCCTCATCTCAAAAGCTTCAAAGGTATGATTTAATCTCTTTCCTTTGTAATTTCTAGAGAGGTACAAGTATACAATTACACACAAAAATTTATGGTTGTTCTTCATTGTGGTATTGAGTTTGTGTGCCCCAATCCCATGAAACCCCATAGGAATGGTGCTGCGATTATGAAAACATGTGGCAGTACGGAACCCCCAAGCTGATTTGGAAGGATGAGGCAATCCCTCATGCACATAAGAAATCATATGGCACTAATGTATGTTAAGTGTTTGATATAATGCCTCAATGTCATTCCTTGTCCTCATTGGAGCCCGAGTCTCCGAGATTAATAGACTAGTGTTATGAAGTCATACACCACGATAAAATCTTAAATGTGGGGTGGCTCGCGGGTAGCCCATGTATTGTTCTTTGATTCTAATATTAAGAAAAGACGAGGTGAAGTCTGAGTAACCTCGGAAAGTCGGGAAAAATTATGTGTGTAGTGTGTAATGCAGTTTTATCTGACTATTGCTTATTTGTGTAGGAAAGACGATGCCTCCCAGAAAAGACACATGCAAAGCCAAGGCTACTTCCACTGCGCCGGCTAAAGTAAAGGCGACCTCAGCACCTCCCCCAAAGAAGAGAAAGGGGGGAAGCTACCTCCAATCTAAGTGGAGTACAAGTTGTGGCAGCTATAGCAGTTATGCGTCAACAACCACAAGGCCAACGGGAGTTTGGCATCAACAGCATACCAACGCATACTAAGGATTAGTACAGGCGTTGTAGGCCTAAACATGTGCACCCGGAAGTAGCTATCAATGAACGCAGCTTGAAAGCGAAGTATCGGGCAATTTAGAGGGGCATTCAGGATATGGGGTTGAGCTATGTATTCAAGAACACAGGGAACATTAATCTCAACTTAGTCCGAGAATTCTATGCAGGGTTTGATCCGCAAAGTACTAAACAGTTGGTGCTGATTCGTGGACGATTGATAGATTTTTCACCCACGGCCATATGTAACTTTTTAGGTGCTCCAGATGTTCATGTGGAGCCATTGGACCACTTCATTTGCCGGCCTACATACAGAGAGTTGAGACACATGCTTTGTGGTGCCGATTCTACGGAAGCATTAAGATAACTAATTGGCACAAGAGGTTTCCCAAGAAGAAGATGAGGGCGGAGGCTCAAGTGTGGCTTAAAATGATAAATGCACGGCTCCTGCCATGCAATCATGACACACTCATTATCCGTGAGAGGACTTGTGTACTCTACTTCCTCATGACGGGTCAAAGGGTAAATATGGGTCATCTAATCCGCTACCAGATGTCTGTAGTCAGAACGAGTAAAAAGATCGATCGAATGCCATTTGCCAATTTTCTAACTCAGTACTTAAGACACGAGGAGGTTGAGGAGGAGCCAGAGTTTGACCACACCATCGATCAGCCCCTACGACAAATGGACATCACTAGCCTCCGGCTGAAAGAAGAGACTGCCATGACATCGTTGACAAGTAGCGAGCGCAACACTCGGGATGATAGTTTTATGGCACATCTCTATGGGATGATGGATTTGTAGCTAAGGATAGGAGGTCGACAGGCCACATCTGAGGAGAGGACTGAATTGGAGCACTGGTACCTGCTCAATGCTCATGCCCAGCAGTTGGTTGGGGTTAGGAGATGGATACAAACTCCCCAATGATGAGGATATCAACACACCAGAGCAGTCTGAAGCTAAGCCAGAGCAGTCAGATGCTGAGGGAGATGATGATGATGAGGAGGAGGACGAACATGATGAGGAGTGGAGAGTGTCAGAGGATGAAGACGTTGCTTGATCAGGGAGTTTTTTTACACCCTACTCATTTTTCGTGTTTTGTCATTTTGTGCATGCACTGAGGACAATGCATGATCTAAGTGTGGGGTGGGGACTTGTACATGGTTAATTTAGTCATTTAGTTATTTAGTGTTAATTATTTTAGTATGTGTTTTAGTAGTTTAGTAATTGATTTGGATATGTGTTTTAGTTAATTAGTGCCGTTAAAAAAAAAAAGTTGGACTCATTCCGACGATGGATCTCCCAAATAGTTTTCTTGAGGGAAGTAAGTCAAAAGAAAATACCAAAAAGCTTTTTTGTGTGCAGGTAGTGTAGTAATTCCCCCTTGGTTTTTCTTTGGGCCACGGTTTTTTTCCAGGGGCTTTTAGTTGAACCAGGCGTAGTTAGTTTTAAGTTTTAGGAGTAGGAACCACGAAGCTATACATTTAATTGTAGCAATATCTCTTAGCTTTGTTATGCCTTAAGAATAGTTAGTACTATGGTTGTGACACTTAGGCTCGGTTTTTGACTCTCGCATAAGTACCTTAAATCATAGATTCCTAATTTTGCTTAATTGCTTTGACTGGAGTGTCGCGATGAAACCAATCCTGAGTGAGTTATGTGCCATGCGTGTGTGAGTTTTGTATGTATTCTGTGCATTACATTTGATGTTTAGAACTTGCCCTGCAAAGCGAAATAGTAGTCTTGTTCAGTCTGAGAAGTGATATAGGCGTTTCTTTATTAAGCCAGATATATATAGTTTACCCATCTAAAAGTTATGTAACGTAGTTAACCCCTTTGAGCATGTAATCCTGTTTCTTTGGCAACCACACTACAAGCCTTACCCAATTGTTTGAATTAACCATCTATTTGAACCTTTTCACCTCTAATGAGCACTTGAATTGTTATGAACTTTGTAAAAGTTAAAGTATGGGGTGGTTAGTTTGATTTTTGAGTGGAACTAATGATATAAGGAGAAAGGTGAACTGTTTTGAAAAAGTAAAAACCGCTTGAATTGAGAAAAAATAAAAATAAATAAATAAATAAAAAATAGTTGTATTGCTGGGAAAAAGAATATTCTTTGATAAGTGGTGACTCTTATTGTAATTATGCTTAAAGAAATATGGGGTAATATAAATTGAAGTGAAGGTGGAATGTTTGGTTTGGCATAAGTATGGGATGTGTGTTAAAGTATATGTATTAAAGTGCTTAAGGGAGGTGTAGTCACTCATATCCAAATATATCCTACCCGACCCGCAGCCTACATTACAGCCAATGAAAGTCCTATTTGATCTTAGACTGAATGAACTCGATTAGTAGAGTATTACACTATGGGCAAGCCTATGGTGCATCATTTGTGGCATATGAATGTTATTTCTGGGAGCGAGTGAATTTTGTCTATCTTGAGTTCCTATGTTCTTAAAATTCATGGTGTGTGGAACTAAACTCTTTGATTGGGTGAGGGCACATCATTCATAAAGGAAAGGTAATGTTGTTGACATCCATGTCAGAGTAAGTAAGTGAATTGTGAATAAGGCATGGTATTTGTGAGTCACATCTTGAAGCGAGGATGTCACACTTGTGTGCTTAAACTATTTTTAAAATTCTTGGTGTAATGAGTTATAGGAGAATTTCTTAAAAAGGTCGTATCTATAAGTGTAGTTTGATTGCTCGAGGACGAGCAATGTTTAAGTGTGGGGTATTGATGTGTGGCTATAATTCCATAGTTTCGTACATTATGTGCCTTACATTTTACATGCTTTAATGATAAATTAAACTTTATTTGTGCATAATGGAGTCTATTTTATGTGTAGGTAAATTGGAGATGAAAGTAGAGCAAAAGGGATATTTAAACGTTGAAAGTGTGCTCGAGAACAGTGAAAAGGAGAGACCTGGCGAGGCCAGCCAAAGGCCAGGCTGAACCAGGCTTTAGCCTGGTAAGGCCAGGCCGGACCAGGCTTTAGCCTGGCGACGTCAGCCTAAGGCCAGGCCAAGCCAGGCTTTAGCCTGGCGAGGCCAGCCAAATTCCAGGCGTTAGGCTAGCGACGCCAAGCCTGAGGCCAAATCCAATCCTAGTTTTGAAGACTTAATTCGTTTCGGGTTTGACTAGGACTCGGCCCACACGTTTAGGGTTTCTTCTACACATATAAATAGACCTAAAAATACTACTTGGAGGACGTTTTTGCAGCCAGAGGCAAGAAGAGCTGATGGAATCACCCCTTGGGAGTTAGAATCATCATTTCTACATCTTTTCATCTTTACTCTATATTTTAATTATGCAAAATATTTGGGATATTGTTACTATGAGTATGAGTAGCTAACTTCCTAATCTAGGGTTTTGATAGAACCTATTGAAGGATGATTTTCTTGTTACGTTAATATAAATTTGTCGTAGTATTTTCTTTATTTGTTCAACTATATTATTCTTATGGTTGATTGAAGGGCCCTCAATTAACTTGTGCCTATTTAGTATGTATTACTCGGGAGAGAGTGCATATTTAGGTAGTTGTTGAACAACATCACACATAAACGTATATGAAGGATCAATATGGAGGTTTAAAGGTGAGTTTAGGGATAACGAAACCTTGATGCGATATGAGTGAGTTGTACTTAATGCCAACTAGCATAATTTGAGAGAATATGCCTAGTAAATTGTGGTAATTATTTGGGAGATAGTTACGACAGTTAGAGTACTCATGGTCAATAGAGAAGACTTAGGCAAATTTGTAGAAAACGTAGCGGAAAAGATTTCGACAATAGGGGAAATCACAACCTTAGATCATTCCAATTCTTGTTTACAACCCGTTCGTAGTTAGTTGTTAATTATTATATTTTTATTACGTAATATTTAGTTAATAAAACCCAATATGTTACTTAAATATTTCTAAAGATTGATTGTGTGAATTTGTGCGAGTCTAGTAGCTGTGTTTGATAGGTTAATTCTCTGTGGGATTTGACTCCGGACTTACTAGCCGGAATATATTTGCAACGATCACTTATTCCTTTTTATAAGGCATAGTTAGGCGTGATCAATATACTAAAAAAAATTGAAGGAAATATAACATGCCTCCCAAAATTTAGAAAAAGAAAGGACTAAAGGAAAACTAATCTGCAAGAAACTAAGAATGCACCCCATGTGCAAGAATTCGGACAAGGTGGGTTGCTCTGATGGTAAGTACCCTCCACTTCCAACCAAGAGGTTGTGAGTTCGAGTCACCCCAAGAGCAAGGTGGGAAGTTCTTGGAGGGAAGGATGCCGAGGGTCTATTGGAAACAGCCTCTCTACCCCAGNTGATGGTAAGCACCCTCCACTTCCAACCAAGAGGTTGTGAGTTCGAGTCACCCCAAGAGCAAGGTGGGAAGTTCTTGGAGGGAAGGATGCCGAGGGTCTATTGGAAACAGCCTCTCTACTCCAGGGTAGGGGTAAGGTCTGCGTACACACTACCCTCCCCAGACCCCACTAGTGAGATTATACTGGGTTGTTGTTGTTGTTGTTGTTTTTCCTACGTCAGAGAATGGTGGCCTGGTACTAGTTGTCCCTGCTGTTCGTTGCTTTCATATGTAATTCTGCAAAAACTTTGAACCAAGTTTCTACCCAATAAAGTGAAGGTAAAAACTAGAGCCTAAAACTCAGGTCGATGTAAAAGTTTCAGCTTTTGCATCACAAATTCACAACTAGTAATCCTTCGAATACTCCCTCCGTTCACATTTACTTGTCCACTATTCTAAAAATATATTTTCACTTTTATTTGTCACTTTTAGCATATCAAAAGAAGATAATTTTCTTTTTTTTGTTATACCCACAACATTAATTACTCATTTCAAATCATTTTCTCAAAACCATTAAAAATATGCATAAATTAATATGGGTATCATGGTAAATTATGCATTTCATTTATTATTTCTTAAGGTACATGAAAAGTCAAAACTTGGCAAGTAAAAGTGAACGGACGGAGTAGTAGATAGTATTAGTATAGAATTCAGGACAAGAGACTTGGGAAACCTCTACTAAAAGAGTGGTGTTGATGCGGACGGAATATGTACACCCTAGTTAACTCTACATTGATCACAATTTAGGTGGATCTTATTTGTTTTTTTTTCTTTTTCGTATTTAATATGAGTTTTTACTAGGAGTAATAATTACACCATACTATAGTGTAGGAATATTTTTCTTATACGACTAATCACAACAGAATTTGCCTCCATTTATGACATCTCCGATCAAATATTTGCAACATTAATTAATTGGAAATAGTATGACTTTGTGTCAGCTAGGCTGGAGAAATTATAAAACATTTTATCTCTATGAAATCTGATTGGAAGTTAGAATAACTCGATCACAGCCGAAAAGGAGGAAACTAATGCTAATATGAGTGATAGTTATTCAAATTTCATGCATCTTTTAATCCAGAAACTAGACTTTAAAATTGCAACATTATGTTATCCTTTAACAAAGGCAAATTTGCTTTGACAGATTCCACCAATTTGCAGATAAAAGGTCCGATTCTTGTCTGCACGCCGAAAGAGTACAAGGTTACGAGCAATTAGTCATTAAGCAGTTCACCCATTAAGCAAAAAATGATAACTGTAAAAAGGTTAATTTATATAGGATCGACTAATATATAGCTGAAACTCTAATTGAGAGTCACACCTTTGTTTTTTCAGATACAAAAAATAATTAGCGTGGTCGGCAGGATTCGAACCTGCGCGGGCAAAGCCCACATGATTTCTAGTCATGCCCGATAACCACTCCGGCACGACCACTTGATGAAGTTACACACAGCGTTTTTGCTTGTTATCAATTTACCTTACCAATTTGACCACTCCACTATACAAGATATAGGATTTAAGAGACAGAATAAACAAGACAGAAAAGCTACATATATTTTCAGTCATAACTTTATGGAGATATTCGAACATGTTAATATACAGAGAGCAAATAGAGTATGCGATGAGAAAGATCGTGGATCGAGTACTGAAAAATAAATTTGTTGAAGCATTAAACTGCAAGCAGAGAGATTTTCTATCTAAGCCTGGATTACTTCAGCTCTAAATACTAAAGATTGCCAACAACATCTAGATCGAACCAAGTAGCTAGATTTTTAAATACAGTATGACGATGTTATTACAGTCAAATTTGTTTGGTCATGAGAAACAAAAAATGACAAGTGACTTTTTCTTTAAATATTGTTTTTTATTTTCATTGTTTTACCTTTCGAGCGGAGACATAATAGTTTGCGAATTTAGAAACTTATTTTACCAAAATTGTCCAAATTTTATATATTACCCATCATAAACAAGTTTTTCTTGCAATATATACATAATTCATTATTAATGCCTTAAATTAGGAGATTCTTTGCTTGGAAAATAGCGTAACTAAAGGGAACGAAGTTCAAATTGTCCTTCCATCTAAATAAGACTCCTTCCGGTTGTGCTACCTATTTCAAGCCCTAATTAGTGCAACTCTTCTCTCTTTTTTCCATAATTACCTATTTAAGAAAAGAATAATGTATGGTACATCAGGATACAAATTTAAAACAAAATTTCATACAAATTTAATACAAAATTTGATATATCTACAACAACATACATACTAAAAACAAATTTCATACAACTAATTATACAGTATACAACTTATTTACAATCTACAACTTTTATACATCATTCTTACCCAATTAAATACAATTACAATATCATACAACTTAAATATAATTTTCACACAAATTTTATACAATATATCTTTTGTATGTATTTTGTATATGATTTATATATATTTTGTATGTGATGTGTTCTGCCGCTTCTTCTTCGAATTTGAACCTAAAATCTCAGCCAAATCAAATCTAAGCTTCACCAAATACCCTCAAAATCGAGATATAAACTCCATAGAATATTCTCAATCATTTGCAATAACACCCAATCCAAACAAATAATATTTTATGAAAAATTCGAATTCGAAATTAAGGTTGCGAAGCTTTTTAAATGGCTGTCAATGGTGGAGAGTCAAACACCTTTAAAATTATTGATTAATATTCATCTGCTGCTAGCCCGCTATCCGAACACCAACAAGAAAAGGGGAAGCCCAGAAAAGATCGAAATTCCAGCCATGAAAAAATTCAGATCGATAAAAAATTAATCCCTTTTTTCGCTATTGTTAGAGAAAATTATGACCTTTAGAAGAAAACCCCTTGTAAAAAGAAGGTTGATTTCAAAGAGAGAAAGAGGAAAAAAGTACTGTGATTGGGGGGAGACTCATTTAAAACTATTCTGTATATAATTGGTAAATTGTATATGACCATATAATTAAGTTAAAACTTGATTAGGGAAGATAAATAAGTTTCATATGTAGTATACATGGGTAAACAAATCCCATTTAAAAATAGAAAAAATGGCACTAGATGACAACACATAACATGAATTGGTAATGTTTTAGTCTTTTATTAGGGTTGGCAAAGATAGCCCCAAACAATTGGCATTATATAGCCAAATTCTAAAAAACTACTTTCTTATATATTCTCTCTCAAACAATCAGCCCCAAACTGTCTG
>AWOL01S0071099.1:4842-51714 GCA_000715115.1 Nicotiana otophora | reverse complement strand
GTTAACTTTTATTTTGCAGGATTAATATTTACAAATACAGAAATATTGACCGGGAATAACACCTTATAAATAAGAATCACATAACTTATGTCACAGGACTTTATGTATTGTTTATAGTAGCAATATTTGGATTATTTCACCTTCATAAAAATACATAATTAATATGAATAAATTCCCTTAAAGTATGTCATGTATTTTATCCAAACTGAAATACTATTGTTAGCTAATTCTCTCCTGTGACTATTAGACTACCACCACACCACGCAGTTATGTGTAATCCTGATAATTAAGGAACTGAAATATCATAAAATATATATCATATATATTATAGCTTATAAAAATAAAAACAAAACGTTTTATAGACTTCACAACTAAAATTTCATACTCGGACTGGGATTCTAAAATCACTATTAACATTCCAACAAGTGCCACATGCAACGGTACGTTGATTCCATGTAAATTATGAGCATTCCTATTATTTTCTTCCCGTGTTCCTTACAACTTTCTTGTTCGAATCTGTAAAATTATCTACAAAAAGTAAAACTCAAGCACATTTCCCGAAAAAAATATATAGCATGATAAACAAGAGCCTTTCAATGATAATAATTTTTTGTTTCTTTAGATTAATACTATATAAGACGAACTGTTTGGAAGGATTGATTTCAGATATAGCTAAATATTTGAATGACATAATTATAAGCTAAAAGGGTACATGAAAACGTACCCCGAAACTGTCTTGCGGTGACTATAATGTATAGGAGACTTGTCAAATTTATCTAATCGAAAGGTAGCCATATAAGAGTAAATGTGTAATGAACAATACAAAGGAACCCAACACTGACAAATACACAATCCTCAACTCTCCTCCCCGGCCCTATCTTGTCCCGTTTCTTGCAGTTTCTTTTAGTTTTTTTCACTCATACCAGAACAATACTGCAGTTCGAAAAATCAAAGGAAATGTAGGAGAATTCTTGACATTTATTCTAATGAGCAAATATAATATACATATAAATTGTACCTGGTTTTTCTCCTTTACCATATTTTATACTTGTGTTGCGTCAATATAATCATAACTTTTCGAGCAATCACATCAGAATCTAAAGTACTTCTAGCTTTTTACCCCGAACATGACTGATTTGTTTTACCTTTTCTTGATAAAAATAATTGTTCTTGCATCACGATATATAGTGATTTGGGGAAATTAAAATTGAAACGAAAAGATAAACCTAGTATATGAATGGACAGTCGATAATTTGCATTTAATAAATGCATTGGTGTTGTATTGAATTAGTCGAATGAATTTAGTCTATAAAGCACTACTCAATAACATCTACAATAACTATAGGTAGATGGAAAATTTTATCAGATTACATTCACATGTTTCAATCTAAAAGTAATTATTTAATGAAAGTTTTTTTTATTCAAGGACAAAAGGGTCAACTAACTTTTGATGGATATTTTAGTAATTCAATTTTCAACTTTGGGCTTCACATTTATAATATATATAATGATATGATACTAAGAAATGCATAGATTATTATGTTTATGCAAGGATATTTTTCAGCGCACATGACTTCTTCTTAGGCTCTATTTGCTAACTCAAGCTCAAACAATAATGAAATGAGAAACTACAAAGGGGAAATTTTATCCTGGAACATCAACATTTAGAACTGTTTGATACACAATTTATTCATCGCGTAGGTTGGTAATTTTAAACTACAGTGTCAAATATAATTATCATGCACCACATTTAGTCGTAAATGCCATAGAAGAATCAAAACCTTTTTCTTGAAGTTCCATTAGCAAAATAATCCAGTTCGCCGCTTTTCTATAGTCGTGTTGTGTTGCGCAGCATAATTGCAGCTTCAAGTTCTACAACACTTGAAACATGCAATAAACTTCTAAGATCATCTGGTTCAAGCCATTGAAAGAGCTCAAGCTTTTCTCCGTAATATAGAATGCCATTGTTATACACTTTCTTGATTTGTTGTTATGGTAAATTATTAGTGTCAATAAAACATTAGATATAATTAGATAAAGTTAGTTGTATTAAATAGAAGATAAATCAAATTACCTCTTCATCTTGTAAGATAAAATTCTGAAGTCTTCTTTTTATTATTGTGAAGATTTTCTCGCTCTTGATTTTTGTCCACAACTTGCATTTTGCATGTTCAATCAGATAAAGCTGGTGTTATACGATCATTGTAGCTTCATAATTGATGTCGGTCCGTTGTGAAATGGTGTTCTGATACCTGTAAATCTATATTTAACAAAATACAGGTATGCCTTTTGCATCTCAAATTCATAAAATAGACAAGGCCGAGAAAGTAGAAATTATTTATGCAAGAGAATCAAAATTACTAATCCAATATGTAATGCCAATGAGGTCTTTCTTAAATGCCAAGATCCTCATATTTTTTGGATTGACAGGAAGGAAGAAAAAAAATGAAAATCATATGTATAAACGAAACAAAGAAGAAAGATAGATGCTATCTTTATAGTAATAGTTAATGCCATTCATAAGACTTCCAATAGCAAACATATTATATTTGTAAATAGGAAACTAATTATAAGGAACTAATAGTTTACATCAATAGAATAAAAACAGAATGTAAAAGGAAGCTTTACCTCAGCAGCTTTAATTAGGAAAAACATCCTGAAAACGAATATTATTTGTAGTACTTCTCACAGGTATCTATTCCCAAACATGCATGATCAAATCAGAAAAAATATTGACATGCATGTAGAAGAATCAATAAGAAACAATCCAAAAGAACAGAAAATCTAATAAATACCCACCAAAAAAAATAGGAAGCTAGCATATAACCAAGGAATGGTGATTACCAAAGGAAGTGATGAAACAAAAGAAAGGTTGCAGAAGAAACTCACCTAAACAAAGAGCTCACACTTTGAAAAATGAATACCAGAGAGAGAAGCTGATAAGATTTGATAGTAGAGTTGGAAAAAGGAAAAATCAAGAAAAGGAAAAAGGAAATCGGAATTTATATAATCTCATTCTGTATTATTAGAAATAAGAATCAAGTATAAAAAGCTGCCTCAATGAAGATAGAGTGGTTCTGCGTTTAGAGATGACCCGGCTTCTTGGCTTTACGCCTTAGCTTGAACTTTCAATATCTCAATCTCTCTATATGTACTTTTCCAATCGATATTCGTATCCTAGGATTTTCGCTTTGATTTTGTAGGGATGAGTAATGGGAGTGTTGAAGCAATTTTTTGGGGAACAAAAGATTCAGGAGTCATACAAAGAAAAGAAAGGAAAAACTTGAATGAACATTGAAACTTAAAGAAGACCATGTGTTTTCCATTCATTGTAAGAGGGATAAGTGATGACACACGTGTTATGTAAAGTTGTAGTATAGATCTTTAAGATGGAATGACACAGAATTACTAAATTATCCGTAAAGCAAGTTAGATTTCCAGAAATACCCTTCGTCGTACAGCAGACCTTCACTTATTATATAGAAGATTAGTGGTGGAGTAGAGCCCGGCCCAATGTGAATAAAGCTATTTTATTTTATTGTACATTCTGCTTCCTTTCCAATTTTAACCATAATATTCTGCGCCAATAATTTGGATTATGAAAGTAAACTTTAGTTTTTAAATCTATCCACTCTAAGATTTAAGTCTCGAGTACTATATACATTGAAAGTAAATATTTTAATACTATTAAATCTCTTTCATAACCTAATTTGTTTTCGCCATCTTTTTCACTCATAGTCAGGCAGATAAACTAATGTATATTGTAGAATACTGCTGCTCAACTAAATATATTTTCATGTTACTGCCTGCATTGGTTGTCCGTTGTTAGTAGAAATTGATTTTCAATAACTATTACGCTGCATGTTTATTTATTATAGTACAAAAGGTCTCTTGTAAAGCTATTTTCGCGTAAATAATTATCTATTTTAGGACTTTCGAGCACTTAAAATAGTCTTAATATTGAGCATTTACTAAGTGTACATATAATTCGTGTCTATGTGAAGGCACCAACTCTCCATGTGCTATGAAGAAGTTTTTACAAGAGGTATGAAGCTGAAAGCCTGAAACATACCAAAATGATGTTGTTCCCCTTTTATTGTTAAATAGTTATTCCATATAGCCAGGAACTATTAAATTAGATACGGCAAGAATAGTGGCAGCAATGGTGGTCCTCTTGGTTAGAAGAGCTCACTGTTTCACTATCATTTATATCTATCATCTCCTCTGTAATATTTGTTTGGTTAGCCTCCATATGGAAACAAACTAAATATTGTCCAAAGGGAGTATAATTTAGTACAAACCATGCATTCTCTCTACATTATCATTCAGAAAAACATACCAATGACCTCAAGTTCACACATCTCTTTCGGAAATCAAGTAATGAATGTGAAAACTAAAAGGCAAAAAAGTTTAGCTTAAACATGTGCACAACCATCTATTTCTACTTGCCCTTTCCAATTGAAAACAAGTATCCATTAAATAAATCTCATCGTTTTTAATTAGTAATATATGTAATTTATAATCTAATTATAAGATCCTCTAAACCTAAAGTCCTACCGCCATAACAACATAAATAAAGCAGAAAGTTCTGCAGAAAACACTAACAATCTCACTGCGGCAAACTTTTGCTAACCAAATCAACTGATCACCCTTTCTAAAAAGAAATTTGACCGGAGACTGAATATTCTCATAGGGATAAAATCCCAACTTTGACCATCACATTTTCAGTCAAAAGCTTGAAATACATCATAAAGTGCAAACTTATTAAAGGAAAGCTAGTGATATTTCATATTATATAATACGCGTTTCCACTTGAATACTTTCAGTTTTGCAAAGATATCTCTATTGGAGTACCTAATCATAAATCTGAATCCAAAGTAAAAATATATATATATATATATATATAGTACTATATTTTCCCTATAAAACCATGCTAAACGTGTGTTTTAACCAGGCTATCGTATGATGCCTATCATTATCCAAAATCTGGTATTAACTTTTCCAAATAGCAAGGGGGGATTACCAAGCAATTCAATTTTTCCTCTAGTTGATACTAATTGGCAACTAATATGATAAAAAACTAAATCATACAAAAATTTTCTCTCTTGGAAATCATGCAATTTTGAAAAATTTCCCGATGACTTTTTTCAAGCCGACCTTCTGATGGAAAAGAAATTTTTTTTTCTGGCAGGGGAGAAATCCTTCGAATTAGCAGACATCAGATACAGTCTAACTCGCCGGTTCGTCCTAATCGAGCGAGGACATCGTTTCACTAGCAGGTTGAAGATAGATAATGAAAACCTCAGATAGGTTTGTGAAGCCCTCAAATCAACAACGAGGAATAAAGGAAACAGATGCAAGAGATGGGGAAGAAAAATACAATCGTATGTGTACAGAGTGTACCAGAACTTCAACATTTATGGTCGCTTTATGCGAATCGAGTCTTGGTTGGGAGATAAAAAATCAGCAGTGATTATCCCAGAGTCAGATTATAATTGGGGTTGGGGAGATGTGGCGGAGAAAATACTCAGGTTTTTGGCTAAACCACACAACCCAGTTTTAAACTGATTTGTAAGCATTGATAGACCCTATGTTGTTGCAGCTGATAGCAACAAATGGCCAGAGCCAACACAACGTTCGAAAGAGGAAGATAATACTGTCAGAGGTGAAAAACTCCAGTTCATTTCTAGCTGTTTGGTCGGAACATTCAATGACCCCTTCAATTCGAGTCCAAGATGTGAAGTCATTCAACCCTGGTTCATTCGTAGATGGGGAATTATAACAGGACTCAAAGTTACACCACTCACCCACAATCAGTTCCTCTTTGAGCTCCCTTCTAGGCAGGAGGCGGAGAGAGTCAAAATAGGTGATTGGTTTTGGAATAGAAGGAGATTGTCTCTTAAATGGTGGCCACCAATGGTAGATTCTAGACCCAATATACAGCAGCCAGAGAAACGATGGATCAGGGTTTATGGCATTCCCTTGCATGCATGGTCAGAGAACACCTTCAAATCCATTGGTGATAGGTGCGGGGGATATATTGGTGCCGATGAAGATACCAAGAAAAGAACTCATTTTTTCTGGGCTCGAATATGTGTAAAGATCTCTGAATTTGCAATACCTGGGAAGTTTGAGTTGAAGGTTGAAGATGAGATCTTTGAAATCGCCATTATCAATGACGGCCATACCAGTCCAGCAATTGCCGGAAAAGAAACAGTGATACAGGTTATTGACCAGGTGTCTGTTCCAAAACCCACGCCTGCATTGGGTCACACAAAAATAGTAGCTGACCAACCTACTACTAGGCACATGCCTCAGCACGTGGGGCCTCTGGAGGGCATCTTAAAATCACAGTCAGGTCCCTCTAACACTAAGCCACTTCATGAGCCACATTTTGTGGATCAGACTTATTATAAAAAGGGCCCAATAAGGAGAAAGGCTAAAAAATAGGGCAAGAGGAAAAATAAAATGGAGTGGAGAAAGACTAGGCCGACCCAATCTTTATATTTTAGCCCTACTATTTCCTGTCATATGGCCAGCTTACCACATGCCCCCTCTGTCCAAACAGAGATGGAGCAAACCCTAAAGCTCATCACTGGATCATCCGAGGAAACGTCTGGTTAGTACTTCTGAGTCACAATGCATGTCAATATCATCGCTCCCACATTTGAAGCTGACATCTACTCTGGTTAGTGCTTCTGAGTCTGACCTCTCCTCTTGCAGTCAGTTTTTGCCACTTCCCTGGTACGAGGGTAGTTCTCAGAACAATCACTATATTGATGATCCTTCTATGATTGAGACAACACAGTGGACAAAAATTGTCATGGCCAAGGCTTGCAAAGCTTTTGGTATTAATGTATCAGGTTTTGAATATAAAATCCTTGGCATGATATTGAGGATGGAACAGAAGAGGAGGGATCAACTTCAGCTTCAAAAAACGAAGGCAAGGGCAGATAAAAAATTGAAAAAGAAAGGGGAAATTGAGGTAAACAACCTTAGGAGTATGATTAATTATGAAAGAATAAGCTGCAGTTCAGGGAAAAGGCTTATGAGGGGTATGAAACAAAAAGCTCTTTCAGAATGAGAGTTAAAATTATCAGCTGGAATGTGTGGGGGTTACATGATAGTGGTAAAAGAAACACTATTAAATCTCTGGTGCAAAAGTGAAAGCCAGACATTTTGTGTATACAAGAAACAAAGTTGGAAGACTGTTCAATTGCGATAGCAAGGAGCATCTGGGGTTCAAGATGGGTAGACTGGGCAGAACTCAAGGCAAATGGTTCTAGTGGGGGAATAACTATCTTTAGGGATAGGAGATTATGGACTTGTACCGATGTTCAACAAGGTTTCTATTCTTTATCCACAATGCTTGAAGGGGTCCAGATGAATCTTAGGTGGTGCTTCACTGGAGTCTATGGGCCTCACTCCAATCGGGAAAGATCAGATTTTTGGGAGGAATTGGCTGCCATAAGGGGCTTATGGAGTGAACATTGGGTGACAGGCGGAGATTTCAATATATGTAGATTTGAACATGAAAGGTTCAACTGCATAAGAAGATCCAGAGCTATGAGAATTTTTTCTCACTTCATCCAAGATATGGAATTGATTGATCTCCCACTCCAGGGAGCCAAATATACCTGGTTTAGGGGAGAAGACTCTGCTCAAGCATCTAGGATTGATAGATTCTTCATCTCAAACGAATGGAATGACACCTTTGGCTCTGTGAAGCAATTAGCTCTCCCAAAGGTTATATCAGATCACATGCCAGTAGTGCTGGAAAGTGGTGACTGGTCAACAAATCCTTACTATTTCAAATTTGAAAATATGTGGCTACAACACGAGGGTTTCAAGGAAAAAATTGCAGAATGGTGGTAGAGTTACATGGTTAATGGCACCCCTGACTTTATTCTTTTCCAAAAGCTGAAACATTTGAAGAAAGACATATCCATATGGAACAAAGAAGTATTTGGCAAAATCGAAACAAGGAAAGCCAGAGCTTTGGAGGAACTAATGCTACTGGAGCAACTAACTGAAGGCAGGATCTTGTGCCAAGCTGAAAAAACAACAATGCTGAACTTAAAGATTGAACTACAGCAGCTCGCAAAGACAGAGGAGATTTCATGGAGATAAAAATCTAGGTGCTTGTGTCATAAAGAAGGGGATAGGAACACAAAATTCTTCCAAAGATTTGCTAACTCCCATAGAAGATACAACTGCATAGGCATGCTAAAGGTAGACGATGAAATCATTGAGGACAAAGATCTTATCAAAGGTGAAATACTCGAGTACTACCAGAATCTATACTCTAAGGATGAGGATTGGAGACCTACAACACATTTTGAGGGTCTAGAGTGCCTAACTCCTGAAGAAAGAGTGGGTCTGGAAAATACATTTTCAGAAGAAGAAGTGAGAGACGCTATAAATATTTGTGCTCCTGACAAGAGCCCCGGTCCAGATGGCTTCACAATGGCCTTCTATAAGAAGTCATGGGATACAATCAAGCATGATGTACTTGCCGCCATTAACCACTTCCATCAAAACTGCCACATGGTTAAGTCTTTCAACGCATCATTTATTGCACTGATCCCTAAAAGAAAAGGAGCTATAGAGCTAAGAGATTATAGACCTACAAGTCTCATAGGCAGTATTTACAAGATTGTAGCTAAAGTACTAGCTGAAAGACTCAAAGGGGTGATAGGGAAGCTTGTTTCTGGTCATCAAAATGCTTTTATCAAGGGGAGGCAAATAACTGATGTTGCTCTTATAGCAAATGAAGTTTTGGACTGAAAAATGAGAACTGGGGAAGCTGGACTTTTGCTCAAGTTGGATGTTGAAAAAGCTTTTGACAAATTGGGGTGGTCTTATCTATTCTCAATTCTTAGACAAATGGGATTCAGAGAGAAATGGATCAAGTGGATTAGATACTGCATCACCACAGTCAAGTACTCCATTCTTGTTAATAGAATCCCAGTGGGATTCTTCTCTCTAAAGAGAGGGATTAGACAGGGGGACCCTCTTGCACCCTTCCTTTTTATATTGGCTATGGAGGGACTCGGTAAAATGCTTGAAAAAGTTAAGCAACTACAATAGTTTGAAGGGTTTTCAGTGGGAAATAACAGGAGCTCTCCTATTTCTGTGTCACACCTTCTGTTTGCAGATGATACACTCATCTTCTGTGGAGCGGATAAGTCTCAAGTCCTCTACCTAAACATTACTCTTATGATATTTGAAGCTATGTTTGTCCTGCACATTAATATGCTCAAGAGTGTTATCTACTCAGTGAACTCAGTCCCAAATCCGCCATAACTAGCAGACATTATGGGTTGCAATACAGGCTCCTTCCCTACCATATATTTGGGTCTTCCTTTAGGTGCCAAATACAAGTCCATTGAGATATGGAATACAGTAGTTGAAAATTTTGAGAAGAAGTTGGCTACATAGCAGAGGCAATACATATCTCTTGGTGGTAGGCTTACCCTTATCAATAGTGTATTAGATAGCATACCCATCTATTTCGTGGCACTTTTTCCTATCCCAGCAAAGGTTCAAAAGTAATTGGACAAAATAAGAATGAATTTTCTATGGGAAGGGAATAACATCAGTCACAAGATTCACCTAGTGAAGTGGCACAAAGTCACATTTTCGAAAGCACTTGGCGGACTTGGAGTTAAGGACCTCGCCTTACATAACAAAAGTATGTTGATGAAATGGTACTGGAGGTTTAATCAGGATAATGCTGGCTTATGGAAGGAGGTTATCATAGCAAAATATGGTAGACTCAACCATTGGTGTACCGATAGAATTAGAACCCCTTATGGCACAGGATTATGGAAGAGCATATACAATTTATGGGGAGCTTTCTCTAATAACGTACACTTTCAGATTGGTGACGGGGCCACTACAAAATTCTGGACTGAAAAATGGATAGGAGACTCAACACTAAAGGAAGCTTTTCCAAATCTCTTCCTTATTGCAGGAAATCCAGAATCCTTTGTTGCTCATAACAGAGAAGGCAACACATGGAGCCCGATCCTCAGAAGGAACCTGCAAGATTGGGAGGTGGAGGATTTCATAGACCTGCTAAAGTTATTGGAGAGCTGCACTATAAACACTCAGCTGAAGGACACACTGAAATGGGGAAACGCAAAGGATGGAACTTACTATGTCAAGGCAGGGTATGCTAAATTGTGCTCCAACAATATGATGATTGATCTATGGCCTTGGAAACTAGTATGGAAGACAAAACTGCCACCCAAAGTCTGCTGCTTCAGCTGGTTGGCCTTAAAGAATGCATGCCTCACCCAAGACAACCTTACCAGAAGAAACTTTCAACTGGCCAACAAGTGTTACATATGCAAAGTTAACTCAGAATATGTTAACCATCTTCTCCTCCACTGTTCAATAGCCACAGACATATGGAACATGTTTCTCAGTATTTTTGGTCTACATTGGACTATGCCATTCTCTACCAGAGATGCATATGTGAGCTGGACCTCAAGGTTGACAGAACCATCAAAAAAGTCTGGAATATGGTATCTGCAAGCATTTTTTGGTGTATTTGGGTCGAAAGGAATAGTAAATGTTTTGATGGATTATCAACTTCAATAGGTTGCTTAAAGGCTAGATGTTTAGTTAATTTGTTTCACTGGGCTAACCTTACTACTATAAAAACCTCTGATGTTTTCTTGGATTTTGTCAGCTCTCTAGTTTTGTAGCGCTTAATTGTAAATGAGCTGTCAAACTCACTTTTTTTGTAACTTTTGCATCTTCTTGATGCCTTTAATGATATATTCCACTTACTTCGTCAAAAAACAAATATATGATAAAAACTTGTGGCAGATTAATCACAACAATACGTCCATAAAACACGCGAATTTAGTAAACAATAGTGACAGAAAGTAAATCATATATAAAGAAACAGAGAAGTAGATGCACTATCATAAAAAGAAAAAAAAATCACAAAACCTATAGACAAACTTGTGAAATAGTAACAACTTGTCATTTGATCAGAATCAAAACACAATAGTCTCTTTGCTTCCATTAAATATTGCAAAAGAAAGAAAAATCTTAACACTTTGAATTCTGTAATAAATTCTAATTCAAACTCCAAAGCAGAATGAAGCATAAATCTATATTTGCTTAAGTAAATATATAACATGAGAGGTGCCATATATATAGAATAAGAGTGAATTGTAATCAGAACTACACCTTTCTCTGTTGTATAAATAGAACCAGCTGGCGACACGTGAACCAGACCAACAATAGAATGAAGACTACAATTCCAGCTTCAGATGCTTTCAAGGAGAGGAGCGAGTTGATGTTTATTCCGACATTGTTTATCTACAACAAGAAAACATGGAAATAACATGGTTGCCGAGTTAATCTATGTGTATGGGCATTCATAAAACAAAGAAAGCAATTAGAAACTTCACAATCACTTTAGGATGTAATCAAATTTTATCTTAACTTTTTTATTTACGCAACTAATTGCAAGTAGTAGTTGAAATAACTAACCATTATAATTTTCTTACTGCAAAGAAAAATATTTACAACATATAAATGAGCTCAAAAAGTTTGAGTTAGATTTCAATGGATCAGCTAGAGTTAGAAGAAGAAAAGGATCCTTCGATGCATTCGATTCTGATAGTTTAATCGCAACCTCTATCGAGAGGGCAAATTGTCATAGACTTAAGGCATGGAACAAAGGTGCGCGAATAATTACAAATTGAAATAATACAGTTGAAGTGCAGATTATTAAATATAAAGGTAGAAACTTGGAATTTTGTTTACCCAAAAAATGGATAGAGTTGAATTTATACGCAGTTCCGAGCATATGTGGCGTAACTTGGTACAAAATACAAGGATAAATAAAGCGTAAAATGTAGATTGGAGAGAATGTAATCTAGATAAGGTTGTCCAGAACAAATGAATCTTAGAATTCCATAAGCAGAATCAATCTAAGAAAACTGAAAGAAAAAAAATATTTTGCTCTCCCGAAATATAGTGCTTTTTATTACAATATAGGCTTTTTGGAAAAACCTGTTCTACAGAAATGATAACCAAGCCCCCTTTATAGTGGAGAGATTCGGCTCCAAACATAATAAAATAAACATTCAGTGGGAGACCCATGATAAGTCAGTTTTTCCATAATTTCTGCCAAGATTCTCTCTAGTGGGATTGCAATGGCTTTTGTCTACGAGCTCGATCTTGCTCAGAATCCTCGACTTTGATTTGAGCTCGATTTCAGCTCGAACTTGTGATCTTGGTTCGAGCCCTCGAATTGATTCCAGGTCAATGTTGGTTGGTTTCTGGATTCTCAGCACGATAGGTCTACCATGCATCATGGTTCGATTCTTATTCGAGTTTGATTATGATATCGATTTTGACACGCACCGGCCTCCCCGGGTTCGAAGTTAGTTCGTCCCCCTTCGGGATCTTACTTCAATACATCATTCTTCGAACTCGATCGGACATGCCAAGGCTAAAATCTATTTCGACCGTATACAGATAGTCTCCTCGTTTCTCAGAAAGAATATGGCGAGAAACGATATGATTTTCAACAGCTCGATCGGATTATATCTTGTCGTTTCCACCGGTTTCGACCATGACGCATCCGATAGTTGTCCTGCCGGTTTAGTCTCTCAAGGCATTTAATGCATGTCAGGCGGTGGTTGACCACTGCTGAAGCTGAACCGCCATCGTTTGAACCTATAAAATAACCCTTACTTTTATCTTTTACCATTTTTACATCTTCTATCTTCCAAAATTCCCCAAGTTCTTCTTCGTACTCTCCAACTTACCAGTAAAGCTGTGATTTCTTTCCGCAAAAACCTCTCTTCAATTCTATCAAATCTCTGTTACTTTCTTCTATTCCTTACTTTTGAATTCAAAGAATAACGAAAACACCTCAAGCCATTTCTCAGAAAGAGAAGGCTTCATCTTCACAGTGTGTCGCCGATGAGACACCGGCAGAACCGCGGCCTGAGGAGTGCGTTCCCGGGGCATGTGTTCTTACTTCAGATTTTAAGGTTGATAAAGGTTCATCGGTCCCTGGCCGGTGTGAGCCGGTATCAAGGTACATATGTTTGATAACCGAGAAGCACCTCGATCTGTTAAAGAAGGATTGCAATTGGGGTGAAAAAGAAATAATAATACCTACCCCTGACGAAGATATCACTTTTTACGTGAAAGGGTTTTTGAATGTATATACTTACTCTTTCACTTTGGGTCCCCTCAATTCCGTCATTATTGACTTATGTAGACAATATCAGTAACCCTAGGCCAGGTCCATCCTTCTTTGTGGCGGATCGTTATCTTGATCCGATATTTTGTAAGCAAACTCGGGGGGATATCGTTCACCCTCGATAATCTTATCCGGCTGTATCGTCCCCAACTTTTTTGAGGAGGGTTAATAAAATTCTAGCGTCGGGCTACCGAGGCTCTGTTCTCGAGTACTGACGAGGACAGGGACCGGGGTTGGATGGGCAGGTTCGTTCGAGTAAGGGCTTCGGACCTGATTCCGATTGAAAAGATGCCCTTTCCCGAGGAGTGGAATATGAAACGTAAGTGTGATTTAACTGTTGCTTCTATTTTGTTCTTCCATTTATTCTCTTATCGATACTTCTCCTTTTGTGATGTAGCGGTTCCCTGGATGCCCGGAGCAGTTCCCGATCTAAAGAGCTGGGTACGAGCCCTCGTTTCGACCTTCACACACGCTGAACGCTCGTGGCGTGATTTGTCCAAAGGTCGGTGGGAGGCAAAACATTATGGTAAGCTTATTTCTCATATTCTTTGATGACCCGAACGAGGTGGTTTTCAAAAGAAAATTCTTTATTAAGGTTTCCCATTTGCAGGTTTGGGTAAAGACGCGGCTTTGAGGCCTTTGTCTAATGAGGAGCAAATTTCGGCCTCTGTCCCGAAGCTGGTGAAGGAGCATAAAAGGAAAAGAGCCTCCGTCCCCGAAGATCCAAAACCGAAGAAGAGGACGGCTCGTAAGCCGAACAAGAATATTATTCTTTTGACCATGGAATCCGTTCTGCGCCTAAGGGATGAAGATGAAGAAAAGGAAATCGATGAGTCCATGCTGGCGATCCGAGTGAGAAGAAATACCGACACCCTATTGGTGGTTGGATCGACGATGCACCATGAGATTTTGCTTCGAACTGAGGATATATCGGAGAAAGATTTGGGTAGAGTTCCCGAACTATCAAATGTGGAGGACATATCTTATCGGAGTCAACGAGCAGGGGATACGACCGAAGAGGACCTCGAACCACTTCGAACTGAAAAAATTGCTCCGAGCGATTTATTTGGGGCAGCAGCCGAGGATTCGCCTACATTTCCTGCTTTTTTCCGCAGGGATGATTCGGGAAGCTCAAGCTTTGGGAGCTCTCGATCTAGACAGGCCTCATGAAGAAGAAGATCCCTTTCGTGACCTTTTTACCGGCATTGAGGATATTACCGGAGCTGGTGACGAATCAGATCTTTTTCTCGGATTGAGGCAAGATCTGAGTCAGGCGAGCTTTTAATATTATTCTTATCGGCGCCATCTTTATGCTCATTTTTTAGTAACTTTGTTTCTTGTTTGTTTGTAGGAAGCGACAGTTCATCGGGAGCAATGTTCTCGATCCCAAAATGAGCTTCATCGATACGAAGCCGACCTACAACGGGTTACTGGTGAGAGGAATTCCCTTAGACCTTCCTTAGGGAAGAGAGAAGAGGAAATAAAAGACCTCCGAACTGATCTGGCCAGGGCTTACCGAGACCAAAGCGATTTGTTTGAGCAGGTAATGATGCTTTTAAAAGCCTATGGTCTTGATACCGGAACGATAGCTAACATTTCAGTCTTACAGCTGCAGCAAAAAATTGAGATGATCGGGAAGCTTCACGAGGAGGTCGATGTAATAAGAACGGAGTCTCTCGGTGGAAGGAAGGTATGAACCGTTTTGCTGCAGAAAAAGAGACTGCTCGAGCCCAATTATCATCGTCTGAAGCCCAACTTCAGAAACTGAAGAAAAAAGGCCGGTTCAATCGAGAAGAATTGAGGAGCTTGAGGCTCGGTTGGCCTCCGTACTTGCCAAGGCCGAATTTGATACCGAAAAGGCAAAGGCCGATGCGGATGCGCTCGTGGCCGTCTATCGGGCTGATGCTGAAGCTGCTCAAGTCCAGGAAAGAGAGGCAGTTGAATTCGCCGATACTCGAGCACATTGGGTCGCCGATCTTGCTTAATGCCAATCTCGAAGAGAAACTCTCGAGGAGATCCATGCTCGTGGTTTCGATCTCGCTGACGAGATTAAAAGAGCCAAAGAACTTGAAGCCGATGCTAAAGCTCTGGTTTCTGATAGTGACGATGACGATGATGATGATGGGGTCAAGAGCGAGTCCAAAAACGGGGTCGAGCCTGACAAAGAAGAGACTGTTCTCTACCGATAGTTTGTATAGAGTTTGCATTGTAATCAAACGGGGTCGAGCCTGACAAAGAAGAGACCGTTCTCGACGGATAGTTTGTATATAGTTTGCATTGTAATCAAACGGGGTCGAGCCTGACATTGTAATCACCTTTGCAGATAGTTTGTATATAGTTTGCATTGTAATCAAACGGGGTCGAGCCTGACATTGTAATCACCTTTGCAGATAGTTTGTATATAATATTGCGGACACATTTGTAATCATCGAAAAGTTCGCAAATACATCGTAGATAGTTTGCAGATGCATTGCTGTCTTAATCAATCTTAATTAAAATTGGGGTGATTTAGCCTTAAGTCTTTTTAGTTGATGTTTCGATCTTGAAGAAATAGCCCATATGCATAATGGTTGAGTGAGTGCTTGCTCGAAAAAGTAGTACGTGGGCTTAGTAATCGAGGGAACGATTCCAACTCGAAGCAGTATAGCCCGTAGGAGTAATGGTCGAGTGAGTGTTTGCTCGAACTCGAAATAAAAGTAGCTCGTAGGCTTGGTCGAGTGAATGATTCGAACTCGAAGTAAGTGTAGCCCGTAGGCGTAATGGTCGAGTGAGTGTTTTCTCGAACTCGAAATAAAAGTAGCTTGTAGGCTTGGTCGAGTGAATGATTCGAACTCGAAGTAAGTGTAGCACGCGGGCTTGGTCGAGTGAATGATTCCTACTCAAAGTAAGTAGCCCGTAGGCATAATGGTCGAGTAAGTGTTTGCTCGAACTCGAAGTAAAAGTAGCCCGTAGGCTTGATCAAATGAATGATTCAAACTCGAAGTAAGTAGCCCGTAGGCGTAATGGTCGAGTGAGTGTTTGCTCGAACTCGAAGTAAAAGTAGCTCGTAGGCTTGATCGAGTGAATGATTCAAACTCGAAGTAAGTATAGCCCGTAGGCGTAATAGTCGAGTGAGTGTTTCGAACTCGAAGTAAGTAGCCCGTAGGCATAATGGTCGAGTGAGTGTTTGCTCGAACTCGAAGTAAGTAGCTCGTAGGCGTAATGGTCGAGTGAGTGTTTGCTCGAACTCGAAGTAAAAGTAGTCCGTAGGCTTGGTCGAGTGAATCTTAACTTTGATTGTATAATAATTCTTCAAGAAACAAAGGAAATGTCTTTGGATATAAAAGATGCCGATGAAGAAAATAACTTTCTTTGTACGTCATTACACGCCTGGGTTCGGACCAATCTATATGAGCATGGTTCACTTTGATCATTTAGCTCTTACAATTTTCCCTATTGGAACCCTTGTCGTTGTGAAAAGATTCTCATTCGAGGGTTCGGATGTTGTTGTAAATGCTGTGCTATCGATGGTTGCCTCATTAAAAACCTTGCCGAAAAAACCATTTGGGATAAAACTGGTCCAAGGGAAAAAGGGTACAGCGCGCGCTTTCAAGCGAGAGATCCGTCTTAGCTTTTGTTCGGACTTCTGCAGGGTCAGTTTCTAAACATAAACGCATATGGAAAGGTCGCACCTTAGCAGTAGTACCGTTTTAGATGTGATACATTCCAGCTGCTTGATAGTTGTTTGCCGTTTATTATGCCGAGCTTGTACGGCCCTTTTTCGATGTTCTCGAGCACCAGATACGGTCCTTTCCAATTCGGTCCTAATTTTCCTTCGTTCGGATTTCGGGTATTGAGGGTAATTTTTCTTAACACTAAGTCCCCAGGCTTGAAATGGCAGAGCTTGGTTCTTCGATTATAATATCTTTCGATTCGTTGCTTCTGGGAGGCCAATTGGACGAGAGCAGCTTCTCGTCTTTCATCCGATAGTTCGAGGCTAGCATTCATAGCCTCATTGTTTGATTCTTCCATTGCGAATCAGAATCTGGCACTGGGTTCACCGACTTCGACTGCTATCAATGCTTCGGAGCCATATACTAAGGAGAATGGGGTCGCCCCCGTGCTGGATTTTGACGTCATCCGATATGCCCAAAGGACTTCGGGCAAGATTTCTCTCCACTTCCCTTTAGCATCGTTTAACCTCTTCTTTAAGTTTTGAATGATAGTTTTGTTTGTTGACTCGGTCTGTCCGTTTCCACTGGGGTGGTAAGGCATCGATAGTATCCTCTTTATCTTGTGGTCTTCGAGGAATTTTGTTATTTTGCTGCCAATGAATTGTTTTCCATTATCGCATACTATTTCCGCGGGTATCCCGAACCGGCATATGATATGATCCCAAATAAAATCTATCACTTATTTTTCTCTTATTTTCTCGAACGCCTGCACTTTAACCCCCTTTAGAAAAATAGTCAGTCATAAATAAAATGAATTTGGCTTTACCTGGGGTTGATGGCAGAGGACCGACGATATCCATCCCCCACTTCATGAACGTCCATGGGGATAAGACTGAGTGGAGTTTCTCTCCGGGTTGGTAGATCATCGGCGCAAACTTTTGACATTTGTCACATTTACGAACAAATTCCTTCGCATCTTTGCCCATATCGATCCAATAATACCCTACTTTGATTATTTTTCGAACTAACGTATCGGTTCCAAAGTGATTCCCGCAAGTACCTTCATGCACTTCACGTAGGATATAATCGGTATCCCCCGGACCTAAGCATACTGCCAATAGTCCATCGAATGTCCTTCGGTACAGCGTTCCGTCCGAAGCCAACGTAAATCGAGCGGCCTTAGTTCGTAGTGCTCTGGAATATTTATGGTCCGATGAGAGCTTTCCATTTTTTAAGTATTCAATATTCTTGTTTCTCCAATCCCAGGTTAAGCTTGTAGAATTTATTTCGGCGTGACCTTCTTCGATTATCGATCTCGAAAGTTGAACAACATTCCCCGAGCCCGTATCATCTACCGACAACCCCAAATTCTCAAAGCGCATCGGCCTCATTATTCTGTTCTCATGGTACATGCCGTAGAGTCCATTATTTGAAATGGCGCAAAGTAATAAGCAGTTTATCTAAATACCTTTGCATTCTACCTTCTCAAACTTCGAAGGTTTTGTTTACTTGACTCACCACCAGCAAAGAGTCGCAATTGGCTTCAATGACTTCTGCTCGCAAGTTTCTAGCTAGCTCGAGACCTGCAATCATGGCTTCATACTCGGCCTCGTTGTTAGTCAACCTGATAGTTTTAATAGATTGCCTAGTGCTACCCGTGGGTGGTATCAAAACTATGCGCAGCCCGGACCCTTTTACGTTCGAAGCCCCGTCCGTAAAAAGGATTCATACCCCTAATGATGTAGCTGATTTCAACAGTTCTTTTTCAACTTCGGGTACGAGGGTTGGTGTGAAATCGGCCACGAAGTCTGCTAAAATTTGAGACTTGATGGGCGTGCGGGGTTGATATTCGATATCGTACCCACTGAGTTCGATGGCCCATTTGGCCAATCGGCCTGATAATTCGGGCCTATGTAAAATATTACGAAGTGGGCAGGTGGTCAATACGCTTATGGGGTGACATTGAAAATACGGTCTTAATTTTCTAGAGGCGCTTATCAGCGCCAGTGCCAATTTTGCTAAGTGAGGATACCTAGTTTCCGCTTCTCCTAAGGTCTGACTTACGTAATAAACGGAAAATTGCGTACCTTGCTCTTCTCGAACTAGGACACTGCTTACGGCGACTTCCGATACCGCCAAGTACAAGTAAATTTTTTTGTCGGTTTTAGGAGTGTGAAGCAGTGGTGAGCTCGAAAGATATAGTTTCAATTCCTGTAATGCTTGCTGGCATTCCGGTGTCCAAGCGAAGTCATTCTTCTTTTTGAGTAAAGAGAAAAATTTGTGACTTCGATCTGATGGTCTGAAAATGAATCAACCTAAGACTGCAATTCTTATCGTTAACCTTTGTATGGCTTTCACGCTGTCTATGATGGTGATATCCTTGATGGCCTTGATTTGGTCGGGATTAATCGATTCCCCGATTCGATACCATGAAGCCGAGGAACTTACCCGAACCGACCCTGAAAGCACATTTTTCGGGGTTGAGCTTCATGTTGTATTTTCTCAGAATCTCGAATGTTTCCTGCAAATGGGCCAAATGGTTCTCTGCGCGCAGGGACTTAACGAACATGTCATCAATATAGACTTCCATTGATTTACCTATTTGTTCTTCGAATATTTTATTTCCTAAGCGTTGATAAGTTGCTCCTATATTTTTTAGCCCGAAGGGCATTACATTATAGCAATATGTTCCGTATCTGGTCACAAATGAAGTCTTTTTCTGGTCCTCCGGGTTTATCTGAATTTGATTATACCCCGAATAGGCATCGAGAAAGGTGAGGATCTCGTGGTCGGCCATGGCATCGATCATGCGATCGATGTTGGGCAGTAGAAAGGAATCTTTGGGGCATGCTTTGTTTAAATCCTTATAGTCCACACATATTCTAATTTTGTTTTCTTTTTTAGGCACTACAACCACGTTGGCTAACCATTCGAGGTATTTCACCTCTCGAATGGACCCTATTTGGAGAAGTTTGGTTACCTCATTCTTTATGAACGCGTGTTTTACCTCCGATTGGGGTCTTCTTTTTTGCTTCACCGGTCTGAACTTAGGGTCCAAGCTTAGTCGATGCGTCGTTATGTCCGGTGGTATCCCTGTTATATATAAATGGGACCAGGAAAAACAGTTGATGTTATCGATAAGAAATTGAATAAGTTTCTTCCTGAGTTCGGGGCTCGAACTCGTTCCTAGGGATACCTTTCGTTCGGGCTAGTGTTCGATTAGTATGATTTGCTCCAGTTCCTCAATTGTTGATTTGGTGGCATAGGAATCATCGGGGGTCACGAACGATTAAGGGATCCATCGATCGTCAGCTTCTTCGACGTTTTGCTTATTTGGCTGGGCCGAAGCCGATGTCTGTGATTGCTATTTGGCGTTCTATGCTTCGATTGTATCTCTTTCTGAATCTGTTCCTTTTATCGGTGAGGACAAAGATATTGATTTTTCTTCCTCGACGGCAAATATCTCCTTTGCGGCCAGTTGTACTTCGTACATTATTTTAACGCCTCTTGATGTTGGGAATTTGAGGATCTGGTATAGGGTCGAAGGTACAACACTCATGTTGTGGATCCATGGTCTTCCGAAAAGGGCGTTATATCTCATATCGCCTTCGATCACATGAAATTTTGTTTCCTGGATGGTTCCGGCCACGTTTATCGGTAGGATTATCTCGCCTTTGGTGGTTTCGCATGCCATATTGAATCCGTTTAGAACCAGAGTTGCGGGTACGGCCTGGTTCTGTAAGCCAAGCTATTCTATGACCCTCGATCGAATGATATTGGCCGAGCTACCTAGATCAATTAACACACGCTTAATTTTAATTTTATTCACGAGTATGGATATTACCAGTGCATCGTTATGGGGTTGGGTGATTCCCTCTGCATCTTCATAGTTGAAAGACAAAGTCCCTGTGGGTATGTAATCTTGAGTTTGAGATAGCTTTTCCTTCACAATAGATGTTTTAGTCCGTTTAAGCATTGGTCCCTGAGGGATATCGATGCCGCCGATGATCATGTGAATGACGTGTTGCGGTTCTTCTCGCTCGTTTCGCTTGCCGAAGTCCTTGCTCTTGAAATGATTCTTCTCCCTATCGCTCAGAAATTCCCGAAGCTGCCCTTTGTTAAATAAGCGGGCTACTTCCTCTCTTAATTGCCTGCAATCTTCCGTCCTGTGACCATGGGTGCCATGATATTCACACATTTGATTGGGATTCCTTTAGGCAGGATCGGTCTGCATAAGTCAGGGCTATTTAGCGTCTTCGATGCGTCCGATGGCTGACAAGATAGCAGATGCACCGATGTTGAAGTTGTATTCTGACAATCGAGGTGCTTCTATAGGATCTGCATATTTATCGAAGCCGCTTTTACTCATCAGCCCTCGAGAATTTTGTCCTCGATCAATCCTTCGATTGTTTCGAATTGCATTGCATGCTGAACCGTTGTTCACCAGATCTGCTACGTATGGCGATATCGGTCTCTGTTCGACCTTTGCTCCCTGTCGATCTCCTTTTATTTTTTAGCCACTATCCTGTTCTGATGAACGGGTCCGTACAGAGCCCTCAACTGATTATCCTCGACCCTAATCTTCGATTGATATCGGTTGTGTATGTCTGCCCAGGTTATCGCCGGATACTCGATCAAATTTTGTTTCAGCCGATGTGATGCTGTCGAACTTAGTTGGTTCAACCCTTGGGTGAAAGCTTGTACGGCCTAATCGTCTGTGACCGGGGGTAATTCCATGTGTTCCATTTGAAATTTGGATACGAATTCCCTCAGCATTTCACTCTCCCTTTGTTTTACTTTGAAGATGTCTGATTTTCTTGTTGCAACCTTTATGGCACCAGCATGTGCCTTTACGAACGTATCTGCTAATATGGCAAAAGAGTCGATGGAATTCGGCGGTAAATTGTGGTACCAGATCATTGCTCCCTTTGAGAGAGTTTCCCCGAATTTTTTTAACAACACGGATTCAATCTCATCGTCCTCCAAATCGTTGCCTTTTATGGCACACGTGTAAGAGGTGGCATGTTCGTTGGGATCAGTCGTACTGTTATATTTGAGAATTTCGGGCATACGGAACTTTTTGGGGATTGGCTTCGGTGCTGCACTCGACGAAAAAGGCTTTTGTATGAATTGTTTTGAATCAAGACCCTTTATTATTGGTGGAGCCCCCAGGATTTGATCGATCCTGGCATTGTATGTTTCCACCATCTTGTCGCTGGTTTCGACTCGTTTTGTAAGTTCCTCGAGCAATTTGGTAATTCCGGGAGTAGTCCCCGATTCTTGTTCGTTAGATCTCACTATGGCGGGCTCTGTTTTGGGGGTAACTTCTCGAAGTGGATTCGAATCCGGCCCGTTCTGTACGCGAGTTTTGCTCTGTAGCTGAGCTATCACTATTTGTTGGGCTTGTAGCATGTCGAAGATTATACGCAGGCTGGTCCCGATTTCCCCGTATTTTGTGTATCTCGGGGTACGGATCGAGCTCTGCCCTGAATGCTTCTTTCTGGTTCGGAACGCTGATTCGCCTCCAAAGCTATTTGTGAGTTGACATCCAATGCTATTTCGGCTCGAATCTAGGGTATTTCAATTCGAGCCTCGGTGCCATTGTCAATTGGCCTTCCAGCCATGGGTGCCAAGTTATTGGTTTCATCTTGAAGGTCGGCTTCGTTATCGATTGGTAAAGCCATTTGATTGGTAGTTGTTCGTTGTGCTTTTTCGAATTTGTATCAAATAACCACTGTTATCCTCGGCCCCATGGTGTGCGCCAAACTGTTTACCCGAAATTGATACAAATCCGAAAACAGTGGTTATTTGATACAAATCCGAAAAAACACAACGAACAACCATCAATCAAATGGCTTCACCAATCGATAATGAAGTCGGCCTTCACAATGAAACCAATAACTTGGCACCCATGGCTGGAAGGCCAATTGGCAATGGCACCGAGCCTCGAATCGAAATACCCAAGATTCCAGTCGAAATACCATTGGATGTCACCTCACAAATAGCTTTGGAGGCGAATCAGCATTCCGAACCAGAAAGAAGCATTCAGGGCGGAGCTCGATCCGTACCCCGAGACACACAAAATGCGGGGGAAATTGGGACGAGCCTGTGTATAATCTTCGAGATGCTACAAGCCCAACAAGTAGCGATAGCTCAACTACAGAGCAAAACTCACGTACAGAACGGGCCGGATTCCAATCCACTTCGAGAAGTTACCCCCAGAACAGAGCCCGCCATAGTGAGATTTAACGAACAAGAATCGGGGACTACTCCCGGAATTACCAAATTGCTCGAAGAACTTACAAAATGAGTCGAAGCCAACGACAAGAGGGTGGAAACGTACAATGCCAGGATCGATCAAATCCCGGGGGCTCCACCAATAATAAAGGGTCTTGATTCGAAAAAATTCATACAAAAGCCTTTTCCGTCGAGTGCAGCACCGAAGCCAATCCCCCAAAAAGTTCCGTATGCCCGAAATTCCCAAATATAACAGTACGACTGATCCCAACGAACATGCCACCTCTTACACATGTGCGATAAAAGGCAACGATTTGGAGGACGATGAGATCGAATCCGTGTTGTTAAAAAAAATTCGGGGAAACTCTCTCGAAGGGAGCAATGATCTGGTACCACAATTTACCGCCGAATTCCATTGACTCTTTTGCATATTAGCAGATTCGTTCGTAAAGGCACATGCTGGTGCCATAAAGGTTGCAACAAGAAAATCAGACCTCTTCAAAGTAAAACAAAGGGAGAATGAAATGCTAAGGGAATTCGTATCCAAATTTCAAATGGAACACATGGAATTACCCCCGGTCACAGACGATTAGGCCGTACAAGCTTTCACCCAAGGGTTGAACCAGCTAAGTTCGACAGCATCACATCGGTTGAAACAAAATTTGATCGAGTATCCGGCGATAACCTGGGAAGACATACACAACCGATATCAATCGAAGATTAGGGTTGAGGATGATCAGTTGAGGGCTCTGTACGGACCCGTTCATCAGAACAGGACAGTGACTAAAAACCAAAAGGAGATCGACAGGGAGCAAAGGTCGAACAGAGACCGATATCGACCGTACGTAGCAGATCGGGTGAACAACGGTTCAGCATGCAATGCAATTCGAAACAACCGAAGGATTGATCGAGGACAAAATTCTCGAGGGCTGATGAGTAGAAGCGGCTTCGATAAATATGATGATCCTATAGAAGCACCTCGATTGTCTAAATACAACTTCAATGTTGGTGCATCTGCTATCATGTCAGCCATCGGACGCATCGAAGACACTAAATGGCCCCGACCTGTGCAGACCGACCCTTCCCAAAGGAATCCCAATCAAATGTGCGAATATCATGGCACCCATGGTTACAGGACGAAAGATTGCAGGCAATTAAGAGAGAAAGTAGTCCGCTTATTTAACAAAGGGCACCTTCGGGAATTTCTTAGCGATAGGGCGAAGAATCATTTTAAGAGCAAGGACTTCGGCAAGCGAAAAGAGCTAGAAGAACCGCAACACGTCATTCACATGATCATCGGCGACATCGATACCCCTCAGGGACTAGTGCTTAAACGCACTAAAACATCTATTGTGAAGGAAAAGCGATCTCGAACTCAAGATTACATACCCACATGGACTTTGTCTTTCAATGATGAAGATACAAAGGGAATCACCTAACCCCATAACGATGCATTGGTAATATACGTACTCGTGAATAAAATTAAAATTAAGCGTGTGTTAATTGATCCAGGTAGCTCGACCAATATCATCAGATCAAGGGTCATATAACAGCTTGGCTTATAGAACCAGATCTTACCCGTAACTCTGGTTCTAAACGGATTCAATATGGCATGCGAAACCACCAAATGCGAGATAATCCTACCGATAAACGTGGTCGTAACCATCCAGGAAACAAAATTTCATGTGATCGAAGGCGATATGAGATATAACGCCCTTTTCGGAAGGCCATGGATACACATCATGAGAGTCATACCTTTGACCCTACACCAGGTCCTCAAATTCCCAACATCAAGAGGCGTTAAAATAGTGTACGGAGAACAACCGACCGCAAAGGTGATGTTCGCCGTTGAGGAAGCAAAATCAGTATATTCGTCCTCACCGATAAAAGGAACATGTTTAGAAGGAGATACAATCGAATTACAGAATGCCAAATAGCAATCACAGACATCGACTTCGGCCCAGCCAGATAAGCAAAACGTCAAAGAAGATGACGATCGATGGATCCCTCGATCGTTCGTGACCCCCGATGATTCCAATGCCACCAAATCAACAATTGAGGAATTGGAGCAAATCATACTAATCGAACACTGGCCCGAACGAAAGGTATACCTGGGAATGGGTTTGAGCCCCGAACTCAGGAAGAAACTTATTCAATTTCTTATCGATAACATCGACTGCTTTGCCTGGTCCCATTTAGATATAACAAGGATACCACCGGACATAACAACGCATCGACTAAGCTTGGACCCTAAGTTCAGACCGGTGAAGCAAAAAAGAAGACCCCAATCGGAGGTAAAGCATGCGTTCATAAAGGATGAGATACCAAAATTCTCCAAATAGGGTCCATTCGAGAGGTAAAATACCCCGAATGGTTAGCCAATGTGGTTGTAGTGCCTAAAAAAGGAAACAAACTTAGAATGTGTGTGGACTATAAGGATTTAAATAAAGCATGTCCCAAAGATTCCTTTCCACTACCCAACATTGATCGCATGATCGATGCCACGACCGGCCACGAGATCCTCATCTTTCTCGATGCCTATTCCAGGTATAATCAAATTCATATGAACCCGGAGGACCAGGAAAATACTTCATTTGTGACCAGATACAGAATATATTGCTATAATGTAATGCCCTTCGGGCTAAATAATGTAGGAGCTACTTATCAACGCTTAGTAAATAAAATATTCGAAGAACAAATAGGTAAATCAATGGAAGTCTATATTGATGACATGCTCGTTAAGTCCCTGCGCGTAGAGGACCATTTGGCCCATTCGTAGGAAACATTCGAGATTTTGAGAAAATACAACATGAAGCTCAACCTCGAAAAATGTGCTTTCGGGGTCGGTTCGGGCAAGTTCCTCGGCTTCATGGTATCAAATTGGGGAATCGAGATTAATCCCGACAAAATCAAGGCCATCGAGGATATTACCATTGTGGACAGCATGAAAGCCGTACAAAGGTTAACGAGAAGAATTGCAGCCTTAGGTCGATTCATTTCCAGATCATCAGATCGAAGTCACATATTTTTCTCTTTACTCAAAAAGAAGAACGACTTCGCTTGGACACCGGAATGCCAGCAAGCATTTCAGGAATTGAAACTATATCTATCGAACCCACCATTGCTTCACACTCCTAAAATCGACGAAAAACTTTACTTGTACTTGGCGGTATCGGAAGTCGCCGTAAGCAGTGTCCTGGTTTGAGAAGAGCAAGGTACGCAATTTCCCGTTTATTACGTAAGTCGAACCTTAGGAGAAGCGGAAACTAGGTATCCTCACTTAGAAAAATTGGCACTTGCGCTGATAAGCGCATCTAGAAAATTAAGACCGTATTTTCAATGTCACCCCATAAGCGTATTGACCACCTGCCCACTTCATAATATTTTACATAGGCCCGAATTATCAGGCCGATTGGCCAAATGGGCCATCGAACTCAGTGGGTACGATATTGAATATCAACCCCGCACGACCATCAAGTTTTCATATTTTAGCAGACTTCGTTGTCGATTTCACACCAACCCTCGGACCCAAAGTCGAAAAAGAACTATTGAAATCAGGTACATCATCAGGGGTATGGATCCTTTTTACGGACGGGGCTTCGAACGTAAAAGGGTCCGGGCTGGGAATAGTTTTGAAACCATCCACGGGTAGCACTATTAGGCAATCTATTAAAACTATCAGGTTGACTAACAACGAGGCCGAGTATGAAGCCATGATTGCAGGTCTCGAGCTAGCTAGAAACTTGGGAGCAGAAGTCATTGAAGCCAATTGCGACTCCTTGCTGGTGGTGAGTTTTGAACCTTCGAAGTTCGCGAAGGTAGAATGCAAAGATATTTAGATAAACTGCTTATTACTTTGCGCCATTTCAAACAATGGACTTTACGGCATGTACCACGGGAACAGAATAATGAGGCTGGTGCGCTTACGAATTTGGGGTCGTCGGTAGATGATACGGGCTCGGGGAATATTGTTCAACTTTCTAGATCGGTAATCGAAGAAGATCACGTCGAAATTAATTCTACAAGCTTAACCTGGGATTGGAGAAACAAGTATATTGAATACTTAAAAAACGGAAAGCTCTCATCGGACCATAAAGATTCCAGAGCACTATGAACTAAGGCCACTCGATTTTATGTTGGCAAGTGGGGGATGGATATCGTCGGTCCTCTGCCATTAACCCCAGGTAAAGCCAAATTCATTTTATTTATGACTGACTATTTTTCTAAATGGGTTGAAGTGCAGGCGTTCGAGAAAATAAGGGAGAAAGAAGTGATAGATTTTATTTGGGATCATATCATATGCCGATTCGGGATACCCACGGAAATAGTATGCGAAAATGGAAAACAATTCATTGGCAGCAAAATAACAAAATTCCTCGAAGACCACAAGATAAGAAGGATACTATCGACGCCGTACCACCCCAGTGGAAACGGACAGGCCGAGTTAACAAATAAAATTATCATTCAAAACTTAAAGAAGAGGTTAAACGACGCTAAAGGGAAGTGGAGAGAAATCTTGCCCGAAGTCCTTTGGGCATATTGGACGACGTCAAAATCCAGTACGGGGGCGACCCCATTCTCCTTAGTATATGGCTCTGAAGCATTGATACCAGTCGAAGTAGGAGAACCTAGTGCCAGATTCCGATTCGCAACAGAAGAATCAAACAACGAAGCTATGAATGCTAGCCTCGAACTATCGAATGAAAGACGAGAAGCTGCTCTCATCCAATTGGCCGCCCAGAAGCAACGAATTGAAAGATATTATAATCGAAGAACCAAGCTCCGCCATTTAAAGCATGGGGACTTAGTGTTAAGAAAATTTACCCTCAATACCCGGAATCCGAACGAAGGAAAATTAGGACCGAATTGGGAAGGACCGTATCTGGTGCTCGAGAACATCGGAAAAGGGTCGTACAAGCTCGTCATAATAAACGGCAAATAACTATCAAGCAGCTGGAATGTATCACATCTAAAACGGTACTACTGCTAAGGTACAACCTTTCCATATGTGTTTATGTTTTGAAACTGACCCCTGAAGAAGTTCGAACAAAAGCTAAGACGGATCTCTCGCTTGAAAGCGCGCGTTGCACTCTTTTTCCCTTGGACCGGTTTTATCCCAAATGGGTTTTTCGGCAAGGTTTTTAATGAGGCAACCATCGATAGCGCGACATTTACAACAACATCATAACCCTCGAATTAGAATCTTTTCACAACGACAAGGGTTCCAATAGGGAAAATTGTAAGAGCTAAATGGTCAAAGCAAACCATGCTCATATAGATTGGTCTGAACCCAGGCGTGTAATGACGTACAAAGAAAGTTATTTTCTTCATCGATATCTTTTATATCCAAAGACATTTCCTTTGTTTCTTGAAGAATTATTATACAATCAGAGTTAAGATAAACTCGACCAAGCCTACGGGCTACTTACTTCGAGTTCGAAACATTCACTCGACCAAGCCTACGGGCTACTTTTACTTCGAGTTCGAGCAAACACTCACTCGACCATTACGCCTACGGGCTACTTACTTCGAGTTCAAATCATTCACTCGACCAAGCCTGCGGGCTACTTTTACTTCGAGTTCGAGCAAACACTCACTCGACCATTACGCCTACGGGCTACTTACTTCGAGTTCGAATCATTCACTCGACCAAGCCTACGAGCTACTTTTACTTCGAGTTCGAGCAAATACTCACTCGACCATTACTCCTACGGACTACTTTTGCTTTGAGTTCGAGCAAACACTCACTCGAAAATTACGCCCACGGGCTATTTTTACTTCGGGTTCGAGCAAACACTCACTCGACCATTGCCCCTACGGGCTACTTTTACTTCGAGTTCGAGCAAACACTCACTCGACCATTACGCCTACGGGCTACTTACTTCGAGTTCGAATCATTCACTCGACCAAGCCTACGGGCTACTTTTACTTCGAGTTCGAGCAAACACTCACTCGACCATTACGCCTACGGGCTACTTACTTCGAGTTCGAATCATTCACTCGACCAAGCCTACAGGCTACTTTTACTTCGAGTTCGAGCAAACACTCACTCGACCATTACGCCTACGGGCTACTTACTTCGAGTTCGAATCATTCACTCGACCAAGCCTACAGGCTACTTTTACTTCGAGTTCGAGCAAACACTCACTCGACCATTACGCCTACGGGCTACTTACTTCGAGTTCGAATCATTCACTCGACCAAGCCTACGGGCTACTTTTACTTCGACTTCGAGCAAACACTCACTCAACCATTACACCCGCGGGCTACTTTTACTTCGAGTTCGAGCAAATACTCACTCGACCATTATGCCTACGGGCTACTTTTACTTCGAGTTCGAGCAAACACTCACTCGACCATTACACCTACAGGCTACTTACTTCGAGTTCGAATTATTCACTCGACCAAGACTACGGGCTACTTTTACTTCGAGTTCGAGCAAACACTCACTCGACCATTACACCTACGGGCTACTTACTTCGAGTTCGAATCATTTACTCGACCAAGCCTACGGGCTACTTTTACTTCGAGTTCAAGCAAACACTCACTCGACCATTATGCCTACGGGCTATATACTTCGAGTTCGAATCATTCGCTCGACCAAACCTACGGGCTACTTTTACTTCGAGTTCGAGCAAACACTCACTCGACCATTATGCCTACAGGCTACACTTACTTCGCGTTCGAATCATTCACTCAACCAAGCCTACAACCTACTTTTATTTCGATTTCGAGCAAACACTCACTCGGCCATTACGCCTACGGGCTACACTGCTTTGAGTTGGAATCATTCGCTCGATTACTAAGACCACGTGCTACTTTTTCGAGCAAGCACTCACTTAACCATTACGCCTATGGGCTATTTCTTCAAGATCGAAACATCAACTAAAAAGTCTTAGGGCTACATCACCCCAATTTTAATTAAGATTGATTGAGCCAGCAATGCATCTGCAAACTATCTACGATGTATCTACGAACTTTTCGATGATTACAAATGTGTCCGCAAAACTATATACAAACTATCTGCATAGGTGATTACAATGTCAGGCTCAACCCCGTTTGATTACAATGCAAACTATATACAAACTATCGGTCAAGAACAGTCTCTTCTTTGTCAGGCTCGACCCCATTTTCGAACCCGCTCTTGCCCCCATCATCATCATCGTCATCGTCGCTATCAGAAACCAGAGCTTCAGCATCGGCTTCAAGTTCTTTGGCTCTTTTTATCTCGTCAGCGAGATCGAAACCACGAGCATGGATCTCCTCGAGAGATTCTCTTCGAGATCGGCATTTAGCAAGATCGGCGACCCAATGTGCTCGAGTATTGGTGAATTCGGCTGCCTCTCTTTCCTGGACTTGAGCAGCTTCTGCCTCAGCCCGATAGACGACCACGAGCGCATCCGTATCGGCCTTTGCCTTTTCGGCATCAGATTCGGCCTTGGCAAGTACAGAGGCCAACCGAGCCTCAAGCTCCTCAATTCTTCTCGCTTGAACCAAGCCTTTTTCCTTCAGTTTCTGAAGTTGGGCTTCGAACGATGATAATTAAACTCGAGCAGTCTCTTTTTTTTGCAGCAAAATGGTCCATACCTTCTTTCTACCGTAGAGACTCCGTTCTTATTACATCGACCTCCTCGCGAAGCTTCCCGATCATCTCAATGTTTTGCTGCATCTGTGAGACCGAAATGTTAGCTATCATTCCGGTATCAAGCCCATAGGCTTTCAAAAGCATCATTACCTGCTCAGACAAATTAGTTTGATCTCGGTAAGCCCTGGCCAGCTCAGCTCGGAGGTCTTTTACTTCCTTTTCTCTCCGCCCTAAGGAAAGTCTAAGTAAATTCCTCTCATCAGTAACCCATTGTAGGTCAGCTTCGTATCGATGAAGCTCATTTTGGGATCGAGAACATTGCTCCCGATAAACTGCCGCTCCTACAAACAAACAAGAAACGAAGTTAACAAAAAATGAGCACAAAGATGGCGTTGATAAGAATAATATTAAAAGCTCGCCTGACTCAGAGCTTGCCACAATCTGAGAAAAAGATCTGGTTCGTCACCAGCCCCGATAACATCCTCAATGCCAGTAAAAAGGCCACGAAAGGGATCTTCTTCATCGTGAGGCCTGTCTAGATCGAGAGCTCCCAAAGCTTGAGCTTCCCGAATCACCCCTGAGGAAAAAGCAGGAAATGTAGGCGAATCCTCGGTTGCTGCCCTAAATAAATCGCTCGGAGCAATTTTTTCAGTTCGAAGTGGTTCGAGGTCCTCTTCGGTCTTATCCCCTGCTCGTTGACTCCGATAAGATATGTCCTCGATATTTGATAGTTCGGGAACTCTACCCGAATCTTTCTCCGATATATCCTCAGTTCGAAGCGGAACCTCATGGAGCATCGTCGATCCGGCCACCAATGAGGTGTCGGTATTTCTTCTTACTTGGATCGCCAGTATGGTCTCATCGATTTACTTTTCTTCTTCTTCATCCCTTAGGCGCAGAACGGATTCCATGGTTAAAGGAATAATATTCTTGTTCGTCTTACGAGCCATCCTCTTCTTCGGTTTTGGATCTTCAGGGACGAAGGCTCTTTTCCTTTTATGCTCATTCACCAGCTTCGGGACAGAGGCCGAAATTTGCTCCTCATTAGACAAGGGCCTCAAAGCCGCGTCTTTACCCAAACCTGCAAATGGGAAACCTTAATAAATAACTTTTTTTTTGAAAACCACCTCGTTCGGGTCATCAAAGAATACGAGAAATGAGCTTACCATGATTTTCTGTCTCCCATTGACTCTTAGACAAATCATGCCACGAGTGTTCGGCGTATGTGGAGGTCAAAACGAGGGCCCGTACCCAGCTCTTTAGATCGAAAACCGCTCCGGGCATCCAGGGAACCGCTACATCACAAAAGGAGGAGTGTCGATAAGAAAATAAACGAAAGAACAAAATAGAAGCAATAGTTAGATCACACTTACGTTTCATATTCCACTCCTCGGGAAAGGGCATCTTTTCAGTCGGAATCAGGTCTGAAGTCCTAACTCGAACGAACCTACCCATCCAACCCTGGTCCCTGTCCTCATCAATACTCGAGAACAGAGCCTTGGTAGCCCGACACTGGAGTTTTATTAACCCTCCTCGAAAAAGTCGGGGATGGTACAACCGGATAAGATGATCGAGGGTGAACGACATCCCCTCGATTTTGCTCATAAAATATCGGATCAGGATAACGATCCGCCACAAAGAAGGATGGACCTGGCCTAGGGTTACCTGATATTGTCTACAGAAGTCAATAATGACGGAATCGAGGGGACCCAAAGTGAAAGGGTAAGTATATACATTCAAAAACCCTTTCACGTAAGAAGTGATATCTTCGTCAGGGGTAGGTATTATTATTTCTTTTTCACCCTAATTGCAATCCTTCTTTAACAGATCGAGGTGCTTCTCGGTTATCGAACACATGTACCTCGATACCGGCTCACATCGGCCAGGGACCGATGAACCTTTATCAATTTTAAAATCTAAAGTAAGAACACACGCCTCGGGAACGCACTCCTCAGGCCGCGGCTCTGCCGGTGTCTCATCGGCGACACACTATGAAGATGAAGCCTTCTCTTTCTGAGGAATGGCTTGCGATGTTTTCGCCATTTTTTGAATTCAAAAGTAAGGAATAGAAGAAAGTGAGAGAGATTTGGTAGAATTGAAGAGGGTTTTTTGCGGAAAGAAATCACAGCTTTACTGGTAAGTTGGAGAGTACGAAAAAGAACTTGGGGAATTTTAGAAGATAGAAGACGTAAAAATGGTAAAAGATAAAAGTAAGGGTTATTTATAGGTTCAAACGATAGCGGTTCAGCTTCAGCAGTGGCCAACCACCGCCTGACATGCATTAAATGCCTTGAAAGACTAAACCGATGGAACAGCTACCGGATGCGTCATGGTCTAATCCGGTGGAAACGACAAGATATAATCCGATCGAGCTGTTGAAAATCATATCGTTTCTCGCCATATTCTCTCTGAGAAACGAGGGGACTATCTGTATACGGTCGAAATAGATTTCAGCCTTGGCATGTCCGATCGAGTTAGAAGAGTGATGTATCGAAGTAAGATCCCGAAGGGGGGACAAACAAACCTCGAACCCGGGGAGGCCGGTTCGTGTCAAGATCGATATCATAATCAAACTCGAATAAGAATCAAACCATGATACAGGGTAGACC
Organism: Nicotiana otophora; assembly: GCA_000715115.1. Lineage (NCBI taxonomy): Eukaryota > Viridiplantae > Streptophyta > Magnoliopsida > Solanales > Solanaceae > Nicotiana > Nicotiana otophora. The sequence goes on along the minus strand of AWOL01S0071099.1, from coordinate 18,387 downwards.
TATCGTGCTGATAATCCAGAGACCAACCAACATTGACCTGGAATCCATTCGAAGGCTCGAACGAGGATCGAGCTCGTACCAAGATCGCAAGTTCGAGCCGAAATCAAGCTCAAACCAAAAACGAGGATTCTGAGCAAGATCGAGCTTGCAGACAAAAGCCGTTGCAATCCCACTAGAGAGAATCTTGACAGAAATTATGGAAAAACTGACTTATCATGGGTCTCCCACTTAATGTTTATTTTATTATTCTTGGAGCTGAATCTCTCCATTATAAAAGGGGCTTGGTTATCATTTCTGTAGGAGAAGTTTTTTCCAAAAGCTTATATTGTAATAAAAAGCACTATTTTTCGGGATAGCAAAATATTTTTCCTCTTTCAGTTTTCTTAGATTGATTATGCTCATGGAATTCTAAGATTCGTTTGTTTCGGACAACCTTATCTAGATTGCATTCTCTCAAATCTACATTTACGTTTTATTTATCCTTGAATTTTGTACCAAGTTACGCCACATATCCTCGGAACTGCGTATAAATTCAACTCTATCCATTTTTTGGGTAAACAACTACACAAAACTTAAAATCCACATACAAATGGAAAATTGGAGACATCCTATGAGTGAAGGTTTCTGATAAGTTCCACTTAGAGTTCTATCTCTTTGAAACCCTTGAAGAACAGTTGAAGAATGTGTTTACTCCCTGGGGTTGGAGCCTGGAATGTGTCGTCGGTTTCCGTTTACATAGCTAATTAAATTCCATATGATTTTATTTTTATGCTTTATATTTTGATTTATTTGTTCTATAACTTCATTTTATTCGATTTACCGTAATATTATTAATTAAAGTATTCAAAATTTAAAATATTTGTTGACAAAGAGAAAATATCGTAATATTTTATCTCGAAAAAAAGAAAACTTTCCCTAAAGTAATAAATTTGATCATTAGAAATATATTGTTACTTGCTTAGAGTTAATTGATAAAATTAGAGAAACAAAGAAAGCAATATAATATATTTATGTTATAATTAATAATATATGTATTATGGAATATAATATATATTTCGGTACGGTATCGATATTTTAATTTTCATTTTAAACTAACAAATAACATTTTTTTTATAAAAATTAAACCAAATAACATGCGGAATACTAAAATTTTGGTACGATAATTTATGCACAGCGCTGGAAGGGACCTGTGTGATTGTGTCTCTGTAGAAAGTCCATTCAATTGCCAATAAAATGGAACAGATAGTAAAGTACAATGTACAGTGCTCTTTGCACAACCCATTAGTGTTGTGTGGACCAATATGGAATAATGTAAAGTTTTATGATTTGTTTTGTAATTTCACTTGAACCGAAGCTCCTCCCGATTCCCCTTGTTGATAGTAGTGTAGTAAAAGTAAAGTAAAGTGCGTGTAAAATATATACCCAAACGGGTAAGATCCTAAAATATGGGCCTATTTTGGTTATAGGGTTGGGTCGGGTGGCATACTATGTAATTCTTTCTAATTTCTAATTAGGCACTCGACCCCTTCCTTTTTTCCCCTCTTTTACCCTAGACCGGACGCTTCGTCATATGGCTTCTTCTCTTTTGTTGCTTTGGATCGATATTTTTTTAAGCCCTAAATCTCCGTTTTTGTGATCGAAAATTTTCCCAATTGCTTTGTATCTCGTTTCGTCCAGCTAATTGAAGCTCAACAGCAGCTTCTTCGTGCACAGTGGCCGCTTCTTCAGGGGTATGACAGGTTCCTAGCCTCAACTTTTTCTCAGGCGAGTAAAGTCATTATTCGACTCCCTTCCTTTTCCCCCATCTTTTACCCGTAAGACTAGACGCTTTGTCATCAAACATTTTTCCCTGTTGTTGCTTTGCATCCATGTTTTTTTTCAAGCATATATCTCCGCTTTGTCATCTAACATTCTCCCAATTGCTTTGGATCTCGTTTCGTCAAGTAACTGAAGTATCGATTCTCTTTTCTTCCTTGCAGCAACTTATGTTTTTTAAAATCACAGCTTTGCAATTTTGTGTGAACGTGTGTGTGTGTATATATATATATATATATATTGAATTTTCAGAGCGTCAAATTCTCAGCCTTTAAAAACCCTAAACGAACATTGGCTGAAGCTTTCTATAATATTTCTGGATGACTAATTTTTACTTTCGTCCTTTGATATCATCTACTGCTATCTGATTCCCATTACATGTCAGACCTTCAATTTCGGCTAATTAATTTATTTTACTAGTGTTCAAGGTAAAGTTGGTGCTTTTTCCCTTTATTTATTTTGAAAGTTAATTTGGTACCTTTTTCCTCTTGTGAATATTTTTCAAAGTAAATTTGGTGCCTTTTCCCCTTGTGAATATTTCTGTCATCTAATATGAGTTATGTATAATGTATATCTATGTGATATTGCAATCCCATCACTCAACATTTGTTTTCAATATTTATTTTTGCAATTGTTAACTTTATCAGAAGTGGTGAATCAGGTTATTGATCAACATTTTCTTTTCCTCTTATCCCCTTTCTAGATTGACAGCAAAATACAAATCAATATGAATATGACTCTGTATCTATGTGCAGCGAGATGGGTGATGTTCTTCCCCTGTGCGCCTCTCCCCACCCCTGCATTGAACCTCTAGGTGCCTCTCGCTTTTGCAGCATTGTGAGTGTTTCCTATCAGAAGTGCAGGCAGTTTTTGATGGCCGTAGTTTCAATTTTGAAGTTGATTAGGTTACCCGGTTTATGTACTTGTAGTCAATCAGCCAGTAAGTCTTTTGAAGTTACGGTGCTTTTCTAGCTCGGTTGGCAGATCAATGCCACAATTTCTTTTCTTATACTGTTTGGAGACATGAGGAGTTTCTCCTTTTTAAACTTTGAAGTTGTGAATTTTTGTGCAAATTTGCTCTTTCCAATTGTGCTTGTTCATAGATTTGGTGTGCTCGATTTTGTGTTTTAGTAACTTTCTTTGAGATGCTCAATATGTTTTTCTCGTGTTTCTTTCAGATCGTCTCATAGTGGGTGATGATTGGTGGTGGTTTATTCTTGGTTTTATTCCCTTCTGGTGTATATGGGCTGTCTTTTCAATTTTTGTGAAGGATGCCGGTGCTGTCACCTTTGTCAGTTACTATATTGTTAGCACTAATGCTTATCTGATTCCATGGTACTCTGTTTGTTATTGGCATCGCGAGATGTCGCCTTTCCGGTTAATTGGTGCTAAGGCGAAATTTATGATTGAGGCCATTCCTATGATAGTTGCAGCAGCCTTGCATCACCTTTTGGAGTACAACAACAACAACAACAACAACCCAGTATAATCCCACTAGTGGGGTCTGGGGAGGGTAGTGTGTACGCAGACCTTACCCCTATCCTGAGGTAGAGAGGCTGTTTCCAAATGACCCTCGGCATCCTTCCCTCCAAGAACTCCCCACCTTGATCTTGGGGTGACTCGAACTCACAATCTCTTGATTGGAAGTGGAGGGTGCTTACCATCAGAGCAACCTTTTGGAGTACAATGTTGGTTATTTCGTTATACTGCTAGGCTGCACCGCATGTGTCTATATCTTTACCCACTTCATGCACGCAGCGTATGATATTGGACTTTTTGACTTTTTGCTGGGATTAGCAATGCTTGTTCTTGTTCACTGGCTGAATGAAGAATTGTTAGTTGGTGTTTTGGCTTTGAGCTTCTGCCTTTGTTTAAGTTTCTACAGATACATGACGTATTGTGCTCCTGAATTACCTAATCATTCTAAAAAGGAGTCGGAGAAGGAGCTGCCTTGTTGATAAAGGGGACATTTGTGTACCTTTCCAGTATCTCTTAAATTTATGAATTACTTTCTCTTTTGAGATGACATGTATTTGTTCTAGCTTTATCTTTGTGTCCTGCGGAGCTAATATTTCAACCTTATGGTTTATGTATTTTAGAACGATGATTCCAAGTGATAGTGACTTGGTTCTATATTTAATATTTGTACATATTTAATGAATTCTAAATACTAAGGACCCGTTTGGCCATAGATTTTGCCAAAATATATTTGTATTTTTTTTAGCAAATACATGTTTGTTCATAAATTTTATTCATATTTTGGCAAATTCCCAAATCCCAAAACCAGAGGTGGTTTTGCCCCAAAATATTACTATTACATTTTTAAAAAATTGCTCCAAACTTTTGTATTTTATAAAAGAGCTCACCATTTATTATTTTGTAACAATGCTGCTTCGTCTTCTCGGTCATCTGATAGTGTATTATGTAGTTCATTATAAAAATGATAATTTTGTACCAAATTTATTTATGTTCAGGACTATGATTTGCGATAATATAATGGATGTTATTGACGAAGGTATTATTGGGTATTTGTGATAGTTTTAAGAACTTGTGGGTATAAGTCATGTTTCATGTTTTTTCAAAAAAAAAAAATGAAATATGTTTTGAAAATTCATGTTCAAACACATTTTCATCTTCAAACCAAACTTCACCCAAATCAGATTTTTCAAAATAAATTTGGGAATCTATGACCAAATGCTAGCTAAATACACTGTTTGAGCAAAAACTATTGGGTTCGGTCGAATCCATATTTCGGCTTGTGCCTCCGCCACTGTGTGTCCTTATCGTTAAACATAATTGTACATCACTGGAGAAAAGGGAAAACATTTAGAAACAATTTCAATAGGGACAATGACGAACTATTTTTATTCAGGAGACTGAAAGTAAGCTCTAAAAGTGATCATACTCAAGCAGTCATATATAATATGAGTATTCACAATATCCATGGATTAACTCATGTTTTGCCTCCCCCGTGTAGTATGAAAGTAGATATGGGAGTAGTACATGCCTCATCTACCTGATTAGGGTGGCCTTTGCCAGCAGTACAAAAAAACATGTCCAAGTTGTCCTAACCTACTCCTGTTGGAGAAATATTTCTCAATGGGATGGATATTAGATAAGTAAATTACAAAACAGCTGAATTATATATTAACTTGTCTTACGAATTATGCCATGCACATGAATGACTTTGGCAGGGCTATTGTACTATTGTCTTTTTCCCTATATCTGTTACTTTGCCAAACCTGTAACCAATAACTATACACACGCAACGAAAAAAACCCATAATAAATCATACACTTGGATTTTAGTACAAAAGATGAGCACATTCATTTTCCGATAATGAGTGTAGTCATGTCCTTTAGTAATACGTAGGAATGGGACCGAATATTTATTCCCCTTGCTCTTTTTTACCAGTCTCAAAGCAAAAGAGAGAAAGGAGGATGAACATCATTTATGGCATACAGACATATAATATATTAAACTCAGATCTCGCTGACATATAATATATTAAACTCAGATCTCGCTGTAACAACATTCTTATATAATAATATTTCTCTATAAAAGCTAAATATTTTCGGAGACAATTCTCATATTCTATTATAATTATATTTTCTATAACAGCAATTCGCTATAACATCCAAAAATATTCGGAACAAACAAGACTGTTATAAAGAGGTTTAACTGTACATATTTGGTCAGAAGGTATATTATAAGTAGGTCTACACATATATTACAACAATAACACCGACAACAAATCGAAGTCTGGGAGGATAGTGTGTACGCTGACCTTACTCCTACCATGAGAGGGGAGGGGGAGGGTCAATACATATATTGATAATACAAAAAAATAAATATACGACTATCAAGGTACCTAAAGACATAACTACAAGTATAAGATTGTCAAAAGTAAAAGCAAAGACATGAAAAATAGACATATTATCCGTTAAAACCAGTTAAAATAAATTGTAATATAAATATTAGTAAAATATAAGTTAAATTCGTATAATAAATGCTAGCTGGCAGGGCGGATATAGATGCTTGATTATCAATTCATGCATCCAGTAACTTTTACACATACGTTGTGCGCGTGTTTATATATATATATATATAATATACTAAGAACTTATCAAATATCTATAAATATTTGATATATGAGCGATGTGTCTTCTCTGAATAATAATATAATTATTTCTCAATTTGGTTAGTGGTATCGTGCATGCCATGATAAACCAATGCTCGAAAAAACGTTATGAAACTAGAGACGTATACCTACTAGCTAGTAGTACTAATTTTACAAATAATAACTAATCCCCCGCCTTTCAGCTCTCCCCCAATAGCCTCCTATCTCTTTTTTCCGAAGAAAAATATTTATTATTGTATTATAAAATAAAAACTGAAAAATAAATAAATTAAACACAAATATAGAGAAAGATTGATATATTATTTTAACTTCAAATTGATGTATAGAATAAACTATCTTGGCTCTCTATTTATAAAAGAAATAAAGTTGATGCGAGGCTTTTCGGGAAGCTGTTGCAAGATTTTTTTTGAAGCTGCTTTTAAGCTGCCTGCATGAATTACTACGAGTATAAAACTTTTCCCTTAAAATGATGGACGAAATGTACCAACCACTCGGATTATACTCATTTATTTATTTTGTAGTAGAAAAATTAACTTAAATACTTATTTATTTAATCACTTAAATTAAAAATAGTTGATGGATGTATGATAAATATATGCATAATTTATGTATAATCATATATAATTAATATATAATATCAACTAAGAAAATTAAACAATAAATCTGGAAAGCTCTTTTTGTAAAGATCAGATTATGACTAACATAACAGTCATAGATATGAAGAATATTAGTCAACTTGACACTTGGTCTTTGCATAATATTTTTGGAAAGATATCTAATTACCAAGGTCATTTGTAATCAGATTTCAGTTTGACCCGCTTGCATTGGGCGTGACCAAAGTCTATCGATTTAATAATGAAGCCAAAAGAAAAATGAAACACTAAGGGAATTATAAAAGTTCATCGCACTTAATGTTATTTATTTTAGTTTCACTTTTCATATACTCTATTAAAAAAAAGTAAGGAATTTGGAGTTGTTGAAAATATAATGAATTAAATAAAAGTATGATACTCTCTAATAAACTTAAAATTTGAGATAAGATGATCACACTCTTATATTTTTCGGTCTCAGTTAAATATTAATTTCTCATTAATATATTTTTTATGTAAAATTTAAATAAATAGAAACTACATTAAAAAGTATTATGGCAAATTAAGGAATGTATAAAATGTCAGATTCAAGAGGTCACTGTTACAATTTGTTCTGGTTTGAAAATGATGCCACTTAAAAATATGTTTCCTTGTCACAACTCACAATTGAAATGTTCATACGACATGGTCAATGTATACGGTAGAAATCAGGGCTACCCGATTTCACTATATGATCGAAACAAGGACGTTGCATCGAAGAGCTAAGGTATTGAGTTCGAGATCGAAGTCTCTTTCGAGGTCGAGGTCGGTATCAATCGAAGCCAGGGGATATAGACTTCGAGTAACATCGGGGACAGGTTAGTAACTGAAAGAGTGAGATATCCGTGATTGGTCGAGGATCGTGGCATGAATCTCGGAACAAACCAAATCAGAAGCGGTTAATTAGCTGTTTATACGATTTCTTTCTGTAATTAGAGACATACCATAATTAGGTTTCCTCTATTATATAAAGAGGAGTTCCAATCATTTGTAGGATTATTCTTCACTGAAACAAAAGCGATATAGCTCTTCTTTTCTGACTCGTGTTTTTGTTCATCAAATTATTCAATCTTTACTGTTCTTATACTGTTATCACCTCGAGGGTACCTTAATCAAGGCTGAAGCTCTGTTTGCATACTGGTTTGGATTATTTACAGTTCAAAAATCCATTTCTGGTCAAACTTCTCCAAAAAAAACTTCAAATTTCTAACTTTCGCCAAATGGCCCCAAAATGACCTACAGACCTCTGAATCCATTTTCGGACGCGCTCCCAATACCAGAATCACCATACGGAGCTATTCCCAGACTCGAGATCCCAAATGGACACTGCTAACATTGAAATGCACTTCAACACAAAATTATGAAATTCTTCCAAAATGCCAACTTCCATAATAGGCGTCGAAACGCTCTCGGGTCATCCAAAACCCAATCCGGACATACGTCCAAGTCCAAAATTCTCATACGAACCTGTCGAAACCTTTAAATCCCGATTCCGAGGTCATTTACTCAAAAATCCAACCTTATCCAATTCTTCCAACTTAAAGGTTATGAAATGAGAATTTTCTTTCCGAATCAACTCCAAACTTCCCAAAATTCAATTCCAACCATACGTACAAGTCATAATACTTGGAGTGAAGCTACTCATCATCTCGAACCGCTGAACGACACGCTGGAGAACAAAGCAACCGGTCGGGTCGTTACAGTTTGCTTTGCTTTGGCATGCGATATAGTTGTGAACTCATGCTTTCTTTGGATTTGGATATTGTTGAATGTCATTATTTGTCTGCCAGTGAATATCTACTTCAAGATTCTTCCTTTTGCAGTTTCAGACTTCGGTGGTTGGATCAATTTGTTCGTTAATCCTTATAGTATTATAGCGGAACCACTCAACGCATCCTTCTGACGATATTATGGCTTTGAGGAGAAATCACTTGAATAGAGAACAAGGCATGTTGCCCCCAAATATACAGTTATCATATGAGACTTGCTCTTTTTTGCAATACCCAAGAAAGTAAATTATTCGATCCATCCAAGCAACTGGTCTTGAACATGCGTCGAGTGATCGGATCAACATAATAGAGTTCAACAGATGTGGCTGCATTGGGTCCTTACTTAGAGCACCATTGATCTATCTAAAAGTTATCACAATAGTTGATTTTGAATTTTGTAGTTTCCGATTTACATGAGAAAGAGATGAAGGACAAGACTGGTCCCACTGGGCGTGCCAATTTGTTTGCAACAAATTATATGTGATACAAAAATAAATTACAACCACAATATAAATATGAAACAAAAATAATTTTATTGATAAAATGATGCGGGTACAATTATGTTTCTCCCTTGATTCGTCACTCCGATTTGTTATCCGTAATTCGAAGGTCTTAACGGCGTATTTCTCGAACGTAGAATGATATGCATCTCCTTGATATATTTGATTATCAAGAATCATGTAGCATCACTCTATTTGGATCTTAAATGTTGCTAGAACTTTGAACAAAACATATTTGACATGTCTTTGATCTTTTAACGAATATTCTAAGAGTTTTATGAATTTTGGAGATCATATATTTGATTTCTTTGTGCATATTCCGAGAGTTTATAGAATTGCTAAGATGATCTCAATTTTTTAGATTTCCTTTCAAAGGAAATATGTGACCCTTATTATAACTTTGATTTAGGGTTAGGGTGGAGTAGCCTCCAAGCAACCCTAACGGACTTTTTGGGCTTGAAGACCATAGACTCGACTTGTCTTGTAGAGGCCCGACCTAAATCAGATAAAATTTTAATGTCTACACACATAACCCGTACTTTCGGGGTTTATACCCTTAGAACCAAGTTTAGAAATGTTACTTACCTCAAACCATCAAATTCTTTACTCCGATAAGCCTTTGCCTCGCGAAGTGGCCTCTGAATGCCTCATATCTAGTCACAATTAATTTGATACAGTCAACACGAATTACAGGAATCAATTCCATATGAAAATACTAAATTCCCAATTAAAATCCGAAATTCAACTCAAAAATCAACAATGGGGCCCACGTCTCGAAACCCGATAAAAGTTATAAAATATGAACGCGCATTCAACCACGAGTCAAACCATACCAATTTTACCAAATTCCGACATCAACTTGATCTCCAAATCCTCAAATCGTATTTTCATATCCCTGGGCCCAAATTCTCGAATTACACCTCAAAAATACGTAATCTAATCAGAATACTCAAAGGTAATTCAATATTATTGACTAACAATGACCACAAGTGACTTACCTCAAGTTTTTCCGTGAATGCTCGCTCAAAAATTGCCCCAATCCATGCTTGAAATGTCCAAAAGTGAGAAAAAATCTCGGACACTACGATTTACATAGCTCAGCATTTTCGCATATGCAATGCACTTGGCCACATCTGCGGTAGCGCTTTTGCGGTGAAGCATTCGCTTTCGCGACTGCCTTCGCTTCTGCGGACTCGCTTCCGCTCTGAAGATGTCCGCTTCTGCGAAGCAGCCTCCCATCTCGCCCTTCCGCTTCTGCGATCGCACACTCGCAGGTGTGACCCGCTTCTGCGATCACTGCCTCAACTTATGCCTGGCCGCTTCTGCAATGGAAAACTCGTTTATGAGAGGTCGTACATGCGAGCAAAACTCCGCATGTGCGATTGCATCAGAAGGCAAACATTTTCAGTAGTTGTTTAAGTCCAAATTTTGTTCCGTTAGCCATCTAGAATCTACCCGAGAACCTCGAGACCCTAACCAAAAATACTAACAAGTCCTAAAATAGAATACGAACTTAGTCGATGTCTCAAATCAAATCAAACAACGCTAAAAACACAAATCGCACCCCAATTCAAGCTTAATGAAAACTAACAGATTCCAACTTCTACATTCGATGCTGAAACCTATCAATCAAATCCAATTGAGTTCAAATTTTGCACACAAGTCATAAGTGACATAACAGACCTACACAAAAATTTCAGAACTGAATTCGGACCTCGATATCAATAAAGTCAACTCCCGGTCAAACTTTCAAACTTTCAATTTCCTAATTTCACCATTTCAAGCCGAAATTAACTACGGGCTTCCAAATCATTTTCCGGACACACTCCTAAGTCCAAAATCACCATACAGAGCTATTGGAATCATAAAAACTCTATTCCGGACTCGTTTACACATAAGTCAGCATTTGGTCAATCTTTTCAACTTAAGGTTTCATCTTTGAGACTAGTCAATTCATTCTGAAACCTCACTGGACCCGAACAAACTACCCCAACAAGTCACATAACAACTGTAAAGCATAAAATGAGTAGTAAACGAGAGAACGAAGCTGTAATAGTTAAAACGACTGGTCGAGTCGTTACATTAAAACTATAGTAGCATTTGGGCAAAATAAAGTATTAGCTTGTCATTTACGTTTCTTCCGTGTATAATAAAGTGATCTTAACTCCAAAAAGTTTACCCTCTCACGTACACTAGATAGACATATTATTTATTTATTATTATGACTATATTTCTTCCTAAAGACACATACACGCCTAAATATTTATGAAACTTAAGAGTATAAAACGAAGGCAAAATTTTATTTATTGGAAATCAACGAGGATTTGGGTATTGGAAACATAGATTATTTTAGAAAACTACCGTGAGATTTGGTTACATATTATATGTAATTTTTTGAAAAACAAATATTTTGAAAGTATTAAAATAAACTAGAAATAAACCGAACAATATGAAAAAATATGTAATGCACCTAATAATCTAAAAATTTATGGAGTAATTATATGAAGTTAATTACCACAAAGTTGAGTTGGCCTATATATCCAATTTTATACCTTTTAAAAATTAAATTATTCCTTCAACAAATAAATCTATATTAAACAGTTATATTAATTTAAAAAATCTAATAGGATTGACAATCATTTTTTATGATTTTACATTTATTCGTTAACTTTTATTATATAACTCAAAAATAAATCTTAAAATAATATTTATTTGACTTTCTTTTATATTTGTATTCGTTGAGATTAGGTAAACGTGCAACACGTATACCATAAAGGCTAGTACTGTATTAAAAACACGAAAGACCTTAGCGAAATGTCGTTCGCTTTTTTTATCTTTAAAAATAAATTTCACATTAGACAATTTTGGCATGTCCTTGTATTTCTAATTTTAGGACCTTTAAAGCTAACTAAATCTTTTTAATTAAATATTTTTTTATTTAGATTATATAAGAACTCCTAATATTTAGTAATTGTAAATCTTTCCATAATACTTTCTATAAATAAGGAATCATATTACTTCGAAAATTAGAGGGAAAAGATTATTTCAAAAAGAAATATATATCCTTTAGGATTCCTTTACTAATATTTTCGTAAGAAAAGAAAATTATACTTCTTCTTTAAAGAACACATAATATTATCTTTGTTAACAATACGCAGACTTATATAACTGTATTATATTATTATCCTTGTTCTTAATTCAAATGGATAATAAGAATAAGTGCAAATATTATGTGTTCTTAGCTCTTGGGTAGGAATAAGAAATTTATATTGTTTTGTGAAGAACGTGTACTAAGCAGGCATCTCCTTCCATGATTAAAAATTTAAAATATTTATAACAAATAATATCTTAATAGTACTTTAACTTTAAATTCTTTTATCAAAATTATGAAGAACACGTAATCTCGATCTATATGGTTGGGAACTTTAATTTCTATCCATCCATCCATCCATCTTTACACAAAATAGCCGCCGATATTCATTGTTTATCTTTTTTAGCCATATGCATATATTATACATAATTATACACATATAATACATATGTGTATAACTATTCATCTATATAATACATTGGATGAGCGGCTGTTTGGGTTAATTCTTCATCTATATATCTATCTATATCTATGTTATACTAAAAGAGCGAAGTTACTTAGCGAAATATCGTTATTTTTTCTACACTTAAATTAATTTTGCACTATACAAAACAATCAATTAATCATTCTTCTAATATTTAGAAAAAAAAATTAATTATTTTTCTTATATTTAGATTTTTATTTTTTTTATAATTATTTTCTAATATTTAGTACTTCTTTCCATCCTTTTCCTAATATCACAGTGCGTAAGAAGAAAATTGATGTTTATCGAAAACTTTGAAGGAAAAAAAAACCTTTGACCGCTTTCCTCTTCCTTTTTGACAACCCAACGATAGCCTTAAGTTTCATATGTACTGCATCTCACACGACTACAAAATTATATAGCTTGAGAATATAATTCCTACAAGTATTTTAATTGTCTCAAAGTATCCCCAAAATGTTTAACAATTCCTAATTTAAATAGAAACTAAATATAAGGAGTTAAAATAGTCTAATGTGAAATGTAAAATAAAATAATTGATCTATATGCTAGAAAAAAATTGAATAATCCTAAAATATCTAATGTAAATAAATAAAAAGAAAAAAACAAATTCTTAAAATTTCAGTCATAAATAAATGAGAAAATACTTATTCAAGAAGGAATCAAATTTTATTCAATTCCTAAAATCTTAAGTTTAATAAAATAAAAAAATATCTTTTCAAGAAGGATTAAAATTATTATCAGTTCTAAAATTTCCTAACATAAAAGAGAAAATTGTATACCTTATTAAAAAGAGAATTCTAGTTTATTTTGTATGGGCTAATAAACAAATACTACAAAATTCATGTACCATAATTTCAATATAGCGTATGAGGATTTTTGCGAGGCAATATTTATTTCGTTATAGAATTACTAACATAGAATCAATATTCATCATATTTAGGAACTTTTATTATTTTTTTAAATTTTATTTTATAACTCATGCATATTTTTTACTTTAAATACTTTATTCACGATATGAAGTACACACGCAAAGCGCGTAGTGTAAGACTAGTATATATATATATATATATATCTGTCTCTTATACACATCTTCTATATCTATGTTATACTAAAAGA
>AWOL01S0071097.1:314642-325001 GCA_000715115.1 Nicotiana otophora | reverse complement strand
GAGTATGGTACCGGGTGCCGGCCACATCCCTTCAGGTTTGGGGCGTGACACCAATTCCCGACTCGGCTCCGAAATATCCAATCTGACAAGCTGGCCAGCTAAGGCCTGAACATCCAATGCTAAAGGTCTCTCTACTGCTGGAAGATATGCTAAACTCCCCAAACTCTCCACCTGACAACTTAAAGCATCAGCCACCACATTGGCCTTCCCCGGATGGTACAAAATCGTGATATCATAGTCCTTGAGAAGCTCTAACCATCTCTACTGGTGAAAATTAAGATATTTCTGCTTGAATAAGTGCTGCAAACTCCAGTGATCAGTATAGATCTCTCAATGAACCCCATACAAATAGTGCCGCCAAATCTTTAAGGCATGCACAATAGCTGCTAACTCAAGGTCATGGACAGGATAGTTCTTCCCATGAGTCTTCAACTGGCGTGAGGCATAGGCAATTACCCTACTTTCCTGCATCAGAACACATCCAATACCTACCCTCGAAGCATCACAATACACAGTGTAAGAACCTGAAGCTGACGGCACAACTAGAACTGGAGCTGTGGTCAAAGCAGTCTTGAGCTTCTAAAAGCTCTCCTCACAATCATCCGACCACCTGAATGGAGCACCCTTTTGGGTCAATTTGGTCAAGGGTAATGCAATAGATGAAAATCCCTCCACAAAGCGACGGTAATAGCCCGCCAAACTAAGGAAACTACTAATCTCTGTGGCCGAGGACGGTCTAGGCCAACTCTGCATCGTTTCTATCTTCTTCGGATCCACCTGAATACCCTCATTGGATACCAGGTGCCCTAAGAATGCTACTGAACCGAGCCAACACTCTCACTTGGAGAACTTTGCATAAAGCTTCTCCTCCCTCAATCGTTGTAATACAATCCTCAGATGCTGAGCATGCTCATCCTGGCTATGAGAGTACACCAGGATATCATCAATGAATACAATAATGAATTAGTGCAAATAGGGCTGGAATACATTGTTCATCAAATGCATGAACGTTGTTGGGGCATTGGTTAGCCCAAAAGACATCACTAAGAACTCATAATGGCCATATCAGGTCCTGAAATGTATCTTAAGAATATCCGAATCCCGAATCTTCAGCTGATGATACCCAGACCTCAAATCAATCTTGGAGAACACCCTCGCCCCCTGAAGTTGGTCAAATAGATCATCAATACGTGGCAAAGGATATTTGTTCTTGACTGTGACCTTGTTCAACTGCCTGTAGTCAATGCACATCCTTATAGAACCATCTTTCTTCTTTACAAATAGAACTAGTGCACCCCAAGGTGACACACTAGGCCAAATAAACCCCTTATCAAGGAGTTCCTGAAGTTGTCTTTTCAACTCCTTCAACTCCGTCGGTGCCATACGATACAGTGGAATAGAAATGGGCTGAGTGCCCGACACCAAATCAATACCGAAGTCAATATCCCTGTCAGGTGGCATGCCCGGCAGGTCTGCAGGAAACATATCCGAAAAATCACGTACCACCGGAACAGAATCAATGGTAGGGGTCTCTGCACTAACATCCCTCACAAAAGCGAAATAGGATAGAAAACCCTTCTCAACCATACGCTGAGCCTTCAAATATGAAATCACCCTACTAGGTACATTGTCTATAGAACCGCTCCACTCAACCCTTGGTAACCCAGAATCAGCAACGCCACGGTCTTAGCGTGACAATCTAGAATAGCATGACATGGAGACAGACAATCCATACCCAATATCACATCAAAATCGACCATACTGAGTAGCAAGAGATCCATTTTGGTCTCCAGACGCCCAATAGTCACCCCACATGATCGATATACGCGGTCCACAATAATAGTATCACCCACAAGAGTAGATACATGAACAAATGAAACTAAAGACTCATGGGGCATATCCAGAAAATGAGCGAAATAAAAGGAAACATATGAATAAGTAAACCTAGGGTCAAATAATACCGAGGCATCTCGATGGCAAATCGAAACAATACTTGTAATCACAACATCTGAAGTAATGTCATCTGGTTTGGCTGGGAGGGCATAGAAACGGGCCTGGCCTCCCCCTGATCGGCCTCCACCTCTCGGACGACCCCTAGCTGGCTGGGCGGGTGGTGGAGGAACTGGTGCTAAAGTCGAAGGCTTACTCCTCTGCTGAGATGAACCTCTCGTCAGGCGGGGACAAAACCTCTTGATATGACCCAAATCCCTACACTCAAAGCAACCTCTACCGGCCACTGGGGACTGAAGGTAACCCCGAGCATTGGAATAACTACTCGAAGGTCCTGACACAGATGAACCCTGAGCTGATGGTGCATGCAATGAACTCTGAGCTGGTAGCACACCGAATGCTGTCTGGCCCTGCTGATAACCATGGGGCCTATGATCGGATGATGCACCTTGGTGCACTGGGCGAGCCGTCTGAGCATGCCTGAAAGGATGACCTTTACCGTGCTGTAACTGACCCCCAGAAAGAGCATCACTAAATCCTCTCTGTCTACGAGGCCTCTTGGCCTACCTCTCAATCCTCTCCTGATTGCAAACCATCTCAATCTGGCAAGCAATGTCGCCAACCTCATCAAAATTAGGACCAGACACTCTCTCTGGTCATAAGCAATCGCAGCTGATAAGTGAGGCCATCTATAAACCTCCTCATCCTCTCCCTGTCTGTGGGAACCAACCAGATAGCATGACAGGCCAACTCTGAGAATTGCATCTCATACTGTGTCACAGACATATCACCCTGACGAAGCTATTCAAACTGTCTGCACAGCTCCTCTCTGTGGGGCTGAGACACGAACTTCTCTAGAAAGATAACGGAGAACTGCTGCCAGGTAAGGGGCACTGCGCCGACCGGCCTATGCCTCTCTAAGCCTCCCACCAACTGAAAGCAACCCTAGAGAACTGAAAGGAAGTGAACGAGACCCCACTGGTCTCCAGAATACCTGCTGTATGGAGTATCCTCTAACACCTGTCCAAGAAACCCTGTGCATCCTCTCCCTCTACACCACTGAAAGATAGAGGCCGGAGTCTCCCAAACCTCTCCAATCTAAGCTGCTCATCCTCAGGCATAGCAGGAACCACATAGTCCTGAACAGCTGCAACTGGCTGGGCTGGTGGTGCCCTCGGTGTCTGGAATCCTTGTACCACCTGCTCTGGTATGCGGGCAGCTGGAGTCTGAGCACCTCTAGACTGCTGCGGCGGGAACAGAGACCGCCTGAGCAAGACTGGTACACGCGGTCAGAATCTGAGCTAAGGCCTCCTGAAGGCCTGGAATCACAATGGCCACAGGTGGTGCGTGAGCTGGTGCATCAACAACTGGAATCTGGTCCTGATCTCGGGCAACTGGTGGATCTGCAGGTACTGCCCCAGCTGTTGTGTAGGCTGCACCTCTGCCCCTACCGTGCCCTCGGCCTCTCGCGGCCCTGGCTGGTGGTACTGGTGGCTGTCCATCCTCCCCAGTAGTACGAGTCATCACCATCTGTGAGAGAATGAAACAACATATGTTTAGTTACTAGAATCAACAGATTCGCATGACAAGGATTCAAGAACATGGAGTTTCCTAAGGGTTCTGCAGCCTCTCTAAGATAAGTACAAACATCTCCGTACTGATCCGCAAGACTCTACGAAACTCTCTCGTGACTCGTGAGACCTATGTATCCTAGGCTCTGATATATACTTGTCACAACCCAAAATCAATCGTCGTGATGACGCCTATCGTGGAACTAGGCCAACTCAACAACTCAACACCAATAACAATGAGTTTGAAAACATTAACGGAAGTATTTAACATTAAAGAAAAACTATTTAAAAAATATGAAAATCCCAAAGTGATACAATCCAGCCCAAAATCAGGGTGTCACTGAGTACATGAGTGTCTAGATCAGAAATACAGTCTACTACAGTGTCTAGAGATATAAACTAAAGGTACGACAAAGATAAAGAAGGAGAGTCAAGGCCCGCGAACGCAGTGCAGCTACCTTGATAGTCTCCAAACTCTAGGATCCTCAATCAACAACCACCGCTACGACCGATATTGCCTGAATCTGCACACGAGGTGCAGGGAGTAACATGAGTACACCTACTCAGTAAGTAACCAGTCCAAACTTTGGACTGAAAAGTAGTGACGAACTCAACCTCAACAGGTATAACAAAAATAAATTTGCAGAAATGTAGGCATGCTTTCAAGTCAAATATACATCTCAAACAGTAAAGGAAATACATATCTGAACAGTATAAGGTATACAACTCAGCTATCTCTACATGCCAATGCACAAACTGTATGAAATGCACCATGTGCTCCACTCTCACGTATTAAACCACTCGGTACTGTATATGGCCACCCGGCCCAGGGAAATCCATCCCAGAACATATACAACACTAACTATAAGTCACCAGTACCGAGGAAAAATGGTAATCCAACCCTATGGTGAAATCCATCTCCAGTTATCAATTACTTCGGACAAATCCATGTCTAGGGAAATCCATCCCTCAATAATATCACTCGCGCTCATTGGGGTGTGTTACAGACTCCGGAGGGGAACCTACAGCCCAAGCGCTATCAAAATCACCAATATAACTGCTGCGGCGTGCAGCCCAATCCCATAATTGTTACTCATAACTAGGAACTCGGCCTCACTCAGTCATCAACCTCTCCAGTCTCACTGCGGTCTCACAATGTCATGAAAACAACCTGGAATAATGATATGATGAATCAATAAATAACAGAGATAGAGATATGATATAAAAATGCATGATCATGATTGAGTATGAAATAGTGAATGAAAACTAGTGAGATGACAGCAAGAAACGACCGCTAAGGGTCCAAACAAAACCGGCACAAGGCCTAAACATGATATCTAACATGATTGAAAGCTCAACTACTTTATCATATGATGAAAACATGGATATAATCAGGATAAAGTCACTAAACGGTGCCATGGAATCACCCAGGTCACAATCCTCACGCTACATGCCCGTCACTTGGCATGTGCGTCACCTCAATACCAATCACATAGCATATAATTTGGGGTCTCGAACCCTCATAACCACGTTTGAAAACGTTACTTACCTCAAACCAAGCAAAGTCCTACTCTGGAATGCCCTTCCCTCTCAATTAGGCCTCCGAACGTCCCGAATCTAGCCACAAGTAATACAATACGATCAATATAGGCTAAAGGAATCAATTCCACAAGAAAAATACCAAATTATAGCCAAATTCCGAAATCGACTCAAACTTGGCCCTGGGGCCCATGTCTCGGAATCCAACAAAAGTCACAAAACCCGAAAGACCATTCACGCACGAGTCTAGTCAAACCAAATTTACCAAAATCCGACCTCAATTGCCCCTCCAAAACCCCAAAGTTCACTCTCCAATTCCCAAGCCCTAAATCCCCAAATTTCCAATTCCAATCCCTAATTAAATGATGAAGAAGGCCATAGATTCACGAAAGTTATACCATTATGGGTTAGAAACACTTACCCCAACGTTGTTCCTTGAAAACCTTCAAAAAATCGCCTCACTCCTGAGTTTCTCACGTCCAAAATTGAAAATGAAAGACAAAACCTTGAGCTAGTGCTTTTCTGCCCAACAATATTGCACCTGCGGTCCATTGATCGCTTCTGCGATGCCACACCTGCAAAAATTCCATCGCAGGTATGGATTTCACTTTAAATCCTGACTTCGCTCCTGTGGCCTCTAGACCGCATATGCGCCCTACGTAGGTGCGGAAACTCTCTTGTTGCTGCGGTCAAAACCCGCACCTGCGCCTGCCTGCCCGCATCTGTGACTCACGCAGGTGCGGGAATACCTTCGCACCTGCAGTTTCTGCCCATGTCCTCCATGGCCGCATCTGCGGCTCCTCAGTCGCTCCTGCGGGGTCGCACCTGCGGCTCCCACTCCGTAGGTGCGGAAGACACCAGAACCAGCAGCTTCAACTGTATTTCATCAACTCCAATTCTTCCGTTAACCACCCGAAATCACCCCTCGGCCCTCGGGACCACAACCAAACATACCAACATATCCTATAACCTTATAAAAACTTAGTCGAACCTTCAGATCACTCAAATCAACATCCAAACACCAAATTATTCCGGAATTCAAGCCTAAGAACTTCTGAACTTTCGAATTCCACAAACGATTTCGAAACTTACCAAACCACGTCCAGATGACCTCAAATGTTGTACACAAGTTAGAAATGACACCATGAAGCTACTCCAACTTCCAGAAATCCAATCCGACCCCGATATCAAAATTTCCACTGCCGGCCAAAATCGCTAAAATTTTTATTTTTGCCAATTCAAGCCTAAATTCTACCACGGACCTCCAAATCACATTCCGGACATGCTCCTAAGTCCTTAATAACCTAACGGAGCTAACAGAACCATCAAAATTCAAATCCTAGATCGTTTATACATAAGTCAACATCCTGTTGACTTTTCCAACTTAAGCTTCTAATAAAGAGACTAAGTGTCTCAATTCACTCCAAACCTACTCCACACTCGAACCAACTAACCCAGTATATCATAATATAGCTAAAGAACACAAAAAAGCAGTAAATAGGGAAACGGGGCTATAACTCTCGAAACGACCGGCCGGGTCCTTACAACAGGTCTGTAGGTTGAATTGATGCTTTTTGGCGAACATTGGAAAGTTGAAGGTTTTGAAGGTAGAGAGGTTTGACTGAGCATTGACTTTGTCAATATCAGGTTCAGATTTTAATTCTGAGAGTTAGAGTAGGTCCGTTATTTCATTTATTACTTGTGTACAAAATTTGAGCTCAATCGGAATTTGTTTGATATAATTTGGTATTAGTTTTAGAAGTTGGAAATTCATTAGTTCATTAGGTTTGAATCGATGTGCGATTCATATTTTTTGTGTTGTTTTGTGTTATATTAGTCTTTGAGCGAGTCCCTATAGTGTATTATGACTTGTTGGTATGCTTAGATGTGGTCTCGGGGGCATTGGGTGTGATTCAGATGATGTGCGGATCATGTTTGGTCTTAGTGGAAATGATGAAGATTTGCAAGTTCTGGTGCAATCACACCTGCGAGACCGTAGAAGCGGTCAGGCCATCATAGGTGCAGTTATGCTGGGTTGGGGAAGTGTGCAGGTGCGAAGGTTATTCCACATCAACAAGCTCATAGGTGCAAGAAGTGGAGCATAGAAGTGGAGCATAGAAGCGAAGCTGAGTGTGAGTATGGGTTTCCCTAGATGTGGACATGGCGGCGCAGGTGCACATGCGTAGTAAGGCAGATGTGATCGTAGAAGCGGATGTTGGATGGAAGGTCTGGGCCGCAGATGTAGTGACTATACTGCATAAGAGGGACCGCATATGTAGTTAAGTGACCGCAGGTGTAGTTTCACTAGCAGAGTTATATTCGAAGGGTTTCTTTGTTTTTCTCATTTTAGGGGATTTGGAACTCGGTTAAGGGCGATTTTTGAGAGGGAGTTTGCTACAATTGAAGAGGTAAGTGAAGTTTAATCACTTTTGTTGATAAATATTGATTACCCATTGATTATTACACCTAGATTATGTGAATTCGAAGTACAATTTGGGGATTTTAGACCATAGTATTGGAGAGTGAGATTTGGTGATTCGAGGGTCAATTTGTGGATGGAATTGGATCATTTTGGAATGGTTGGACTCGTAATTGAATGGGTAGCCAGAATATGTGAATTTTGTCGCTTCTGAGGTGCGGACCGGGGGTTGACTTTTTGATTAGAGTTAAATATCTTAGCTTTATCCTTTGGAATTGTTTCCTATAGCTATTATTGATGGTATTAAGTTGCTTTAGCTAGATTCGAGTCGTTCGGAGGTCGATTCGTGAGGCAAGGGATTGTTGGAGTATTGAGTTGCACTCTTTGAGGTAAGTAACATTTCTAAACTTGGAATTGAGGGTATTTATCCCTAGGAAGAATGTTATTTATGATGTGTTGGGGTGACGCATATGCTAGGTGATGGGCGTGTGGGCGTGCACCGGGGTAATCATGTTCTAGATAGACTATAGGACTATGTTTCTATCATATCTTGTTTTATCCATGCCCTTCCTATTTGTTAGATTAATTGAGCCATAATTCATGTTAGAAATCATATTTATGCTATGTAGTTATTTGATTGAGACCTGTTGAGGCTAAATCTGTTGTTTTGGGTTATCTGATTTAACTGTAGTTTTAACGCTCAGTCATGATTCTTCATTGGCATTTCATATCTCAGTCTTTGTTCATCATTC
This sequence comes from Nicotiana otophora, assembly GCA_000715115.1. Lineage (NCBI taxonomy): Eukaryota > Viridiplantae > Streptophyta > Magnoliopsida > Solanales > Solanaceae > Nicotiana > Nicotiana otophora. The sequence continues at coordinate 316,770 of AWOL01S0071097.1, read as the reverse complement.
TTTGTTACATCACATGTTATCGTTGTTGTTCCATATGTGGAGTTATTAGGCCGAGTGATATGAGATTGTGGGCCCTTGAGAGTGAGAGATTGGTGATTGAGGTAGGCCCTAGGGCCGTGCTAAGATTGTTGTTGTGGATCGGGCTCCACGCCGCAGTAGGCCGTATTGGCTTTATTATTATTATTATTATTATTATTATTATTATTATTATTATTATTATTATTATTATTATTATTATTATTGTTATTATTATTATTATTATTATTATTATGATTATGTGGATCAGGAAGCACGCCGCTGCAGGCCTTATTGGATTTTTATTAACATTTGGGCAGGATCCACCCCTCCAGAGACTGACATACCAGGAGTGAGTGCATGCACAGTGATATATACACGTGGCTGGGTGAGGGGCCTTGATGCCACACACCCGTATAGCGCTAAATGATTGTGTGTGTGATGAGGTTGGCATTTTGAGACAAACAACTTGGGTATGTTGAGAGTGAGAGTATCTAGGGATATCACCTTGAAATCATTTATTTGACATGCATACTTGACATGTACGCATAGAGATGTATTATTCCTCATGCAAGCTGTAACTGACATGTTTTTATCAGTGTTGTGCTCTAATTGTTATACTTGAAAGCATGTCTATATTCATGTAATATGAACAAGCAGATTTTGATAATTACTTTGAGTTACATATTGCTATTGTCATCATTATATCCGTGTTGTCATTTATATTAGTTTAGACTATCTTCTTCTGAGCTCGTCACTGCTTTCAACCCAAGGTTAATTCTGTTCCATAAAGAGTACATGGGGTTGGTTGTACTCATACTTCACTCTACACTTTTTGTGCAGATCCAGGTAAATCTGGATGTGGTGATTGCTAGATCTGTGTTGGTGCCTCAATTTGGAGACTTCGAGGTAGCCACTATGATGTTCGCAGACTTTGAATATATTTCCTTTATTTTTTGTATTACAATTCTATTGTTGAGAAAATTGTACTATGGATTTGGTTTACATTATCAAACCGTATTTATTCAAATGTTTAGTTAGTATGTGACTGTTGGCTTGCCTGGCAAGTAGTGTTATGCGTCGTCGCGGCTCCGGTGGGAGTTGGGTCGTAACAAGTTGGTATCAGAGCACTGAGTTTCTTAGGTCTTATGAGTCATGAGCAGGTTTAGTAGAGTCTACTGAATCAGTATAGTGACGTCTATACTTCATCGAGAGGCTACCGAACCGTTAGGAAACTCAACGTTTTTGCATTCTTGTCGTGTGAACTTGTTATTTCCAAAGCTTGAAACTTGACTCTTCTATTCTCTCAGAGATGTTGAGGACACATGGGACCGGTTCAGGTGGACGACCACCAATACCACCAATTAGGGCCGCAAGAGGCCAAGGCCACGGTAGAGGCCGAGGTGGCATTCGTACTACAGCCAAAGCGGCACTTGTTGAGCCACCAGTTTCTCCAGATAAGGAGTAGATAGAAGATGTTATTGAGCTAGTGGGACCAGCTCAAGCACCAGCAATGCCCATTGTTATCCCTGGCCTTCAGGAGGCCTTGGCCCAGATTTTGACTGTATGCACGAGCCTTGCTCGAGCGGTTTTGGTTCCAGCTGCACCAGCCACTTCACAAGCCACGGGAGGTGCCCGGACTCTTGCCACCCGCACTCCGGAGCAGCTAGCTCAAGGATTCTAGACACTGGGGGTACAACAGCCCAGACGGTTACTGTTGCTCGGGCCGGGTTTGCCCATCTATGAGTGATGAGGAGCAGAAGAGACTTGATGGTCTAGGAGGCTTAAGCCTCCAGAGTTCACTGGGGAAAAGTCAGAGGATGCTCAGGATTTCCTAGATAGGTTTCAACAGATTCTTCATACAACAGGTCTTTGGGACACCAGTGGGGTTGTATTCACTACATTTTAGCTGACATGACTTTTTAGTTTTCTTCTTTGAAAAGTTTGTCCCACAGACTCGCAGGGAGGAGTTGCGTAGGTAGTTTAAGGAGATGCGCCAGGAGGGTATGACAGTGACTCAGTAGAAGATGAGGTTCACAAATCTGGCTCGTCAGGAAGTATGGTTGGTTACTACTGAGAGAGAGAGAGAGAGAGAGAGAGAGAGAGAGAGAGA
>AWOL01S0071097.1:255127-314079 GCA_000715115.1 Nicotiana otophora | reverse complement strand
TTATTATTATTATTATTATTATTATTATTATTATTATTATTATTATTATTATTATTATTATTATTATTATTGTTATTATTATTATTATTATTATTATTATGATTATGTGGATCAGGAAGCACGCCGCTGCAGGCCTTATTGGATTTTTATTAACATTTGGGCAGGATCCACCCCTCCAGAGACTGACATACCAGGAGTGAGTGCATGCACAGTGATATATACACGTGGCTGGGTGAGGGGCCTTGATGCCACACACCCGTATAGCGCTAAATGATTGTGTGTGTGATGAGGTTGGCATTTTGAGACAAACAACTTGGGTATGTTGAGAGTGAGAGTATCTAGGGATATCACCTTGAAATCATTTATTTGACATGCATACTTGACATGTACGCATAGAGATGTATTATTCCTCATGCAAGCTGTAACTGACATGTTTTTATCAGTGTTGTGCTCTAATTGTTATACTTGAAAGCATGTCTATATTCATGTAATATGAACAAGCAGATTTTGATAATTACTTTGAGTTACATATTGCTATTGTCATCATTATATCCGTGTTGTCATTTATATTAGTTTAGACTATCTTCTTCTGAGCTCGTCACTGCTTTCAACCCAAGGTTAATTCTGTTCCATAAAGAGTACATGGGGTTGGTTGTACTCATACTTCACTCTACACTTTTTGTGCAGATCCAGGTAAATCTGGATGTGGTGATTGCTAGATCTGTGTTGGTGCCTCAATTTGGAGACTTCGAGGTAGCCACTATGATGTTCGCAGACTTTGAATATATTTCCTTTATTTTTTGTATTACAATTCTATTGTTGAGAAAATTGTACTATGGATTTGGTTTACATTATCAAACCGTATTTATTCAAATGTTTAGTTAGTATGTGACTGTTGGCTTGCCTGGCAAGTAGTGTTATGCGTCGTCGCGGCTCCGGTGGGAGTTGGGTCGTAACAAGTTGGTATCAGAGCACTGAGTTTCTTAGGTCTTATGAGTCATGAGCAGGTTTAGTAGAGTCTACTGAATCAGTATAGTGACGTCTATACTTCATCGAGAGGCTACCGAACCGTTAGGAAACTCAACGTTTTTGCATTCTTGTCGTGTGAACTTGTTATTTCCAAAGCTTGAAACTTGACTCTTCTATTCTCTCAGAGATGTTGAGGACACATGGGACCGGTTCAGGTGGACGACCACCAATACCACCAATTAGGGCCGCAAGAGGCCAAGGCCACGGTAGAGGCCGAGGTGGCATTCGTACTACAGCCAAAGCGGCACTTGTTGAGCCACCAGTTTCTCCAGATAAGGAGTAGATAGAAGATGTTATTGAGCTAGTGGGACCAGCTCAAGCACCAGCAATGCCCATTGTTATCCCTGGCCTTCAGGAGGCCTTGGCCCAGATTTTGACTGTATGCACGAGCCTTGCTCGAGCGGTTTTGGTTCCAGCTGCACCAGCCACTTCACAAGCCACGGGAGGTGCCCGGACTCTTGCCACCCGCACTCCGGAGCAGCTAGCTCAAGGATTCTAGACACTGGGGGTACAACAGCCCAGACGGTTACTGTTGCTCGGGCCGGGTTTGCCCATCTATGAGTGATGAGGAGCAGAAGAGACTTGATGGTCTAGGAGGCTTAAGCCTCCAGAGTTCACTGGGGAAAAGTCAGAGGATGCTCAGGATTTCCTAGATAGGTTTCAACAGATTCTTCATACAACAGGTCTTTGGGACACCAGTGGGGTTGTATTCACTACATTTTAGCTGACATGACTTTTTAGTTTTCTTCTTTGAAAAGTTTGTCCCACAGACTCGCAGGGAGGAGTTGCGTAGGTAGTTTAAGGAGATGCGCCAGGAGGGTATGACAGTGACTCAGTAGAAGATGAGGTTCACAAATCTGGCTCGTCAGGAAGTATGGTTGGTTACTACTGAGAGAGAGAGAGAGAGAGAGAGAGAGAGAGAGAGATAGAGAGAGAGGATCAGGAGGATCACTAGAAGATGAGGTTCACAGACCCGGGACTTGTGAGTATGATATGAGGTATCACAGAGTGATTTCATTGCGAAACTTGTGTTAGAATGACTTGATTAGTTGGTTGACCTTTGTGTTCCTTATTTTGTTTTAATGATACTTCACAGTGTTCTTATTGCTTTACTATTTATACCATATGTTGATTGTGTTGCCATTTACTGATTTCTGTTCTCCATTATTAGCTTTATACTTCTATTCTGCACAGGCTATTTTGTCTAGTGAGTGTGTTGACTTGTACCTCATCACTACTCTACTGAGGATAGTCTTGATACTTACTAGGTACCGACCGTGGTGTACTCATACTACACTTTTGTATATTTTTGTGCAGAGCCTGGTGTTGAAGATATCAGACCCGACAGAGTTAGCTTGTTGATCGCGAGGATTCAAGGTAAAGGTGCTTGGTCATCGCAGTACCTTAGAGTCTTTTGCTTACATTGTACTCTCAGTTTGCCATTTGAACAATATTGTATTTCGATCCTTGAGATCATTCCATGTATTCAACTAGAGTTCGTGACTCTGTATCACCAGTCTTGGGAAGTTATTATGATTATTATCGCGTAGGCTTATTCCTCTTTTGTGTTGGCACTTATATTACTATGTTTCAAGTTATTCTTTTAAGAACTGGCTTAATCATTGTTAGTAATCGGCTTACCTAGTCGTAGAGAGTAGGTGCCATTACGATATCCTACGGAGGAAAATTGGGGTCGTGACAAGTTGGTATTAGAGCTCTAGGTTCATAGGTTTTACGAGTCACAAGCATGTTTAGTAGAGTCTTGTGGATCGGTACAGAGACGTCTTTACTTATCTTCGAGAGACTACATAACTATTAGGAAACTCTCCGCTTATTTCATTCATGTCATGCGAATTTGTTGATTTCAAAAATTGAGCCTTTGTATCTCTATTCTCTAATAGATGGTGAGGACGCGCATAACCAGATCAGTTGAGCAGACACCCGCGCCCCCCTACTTGAGCCACAAAAAGCCGGGGCTGAGGTAAAGGCCGAGGTAGAGCACCTGTTAGAGCAGCAGTTGAGGAGCCGCCAGTAGCTTTGGTTGAGGGACAGGCACCAGAGGCGCATGTTGTTACCCACAGACTTCGGGAGACTTTAGCACTGTTCCTGAGCATGTTTGGTACATTGGATCAGGCGGTATTGATCTCTGTTGCACCAGCTACTTCGCAGATTGGGGGAGGAGCTCAGACTCCCACGGCCCGTTCTCCAGAGTAGCGGGCTCACATTGGTCAGGTTCCGGGTATGGTGCCGATACAACCTGTTATTTCGATTCATCCTAAGGTCAAGCCAGGGGCATCAGAGAAGGAGCAGAAGAGGCTTGAGAGGTTCAAGAGGTATAGTCCCCTACCTTTAGTGGCACAACTACCAAGGATGCATAGGAATTTATAGAGAAGTGTCACCGTATTCTCTGCACCATGGGTATTATGGAGGTGTGCAGAGTTTCTTTTACTACATTTCAGTTGTCGAGGGAAGCGTATCAGTTGTGGCAGGCTTATGTGGAGGGTAAACCAGCTGATGTAGCACCACCCACTTAGGCTTAGTTTTCAGAGATGTTCTTGAGGGAGTTTTTTCCCCAGACCCTTCGGGATGCATACGTAGAGTTTGAGCAGCTGCGTCAGGGCACCATGACTGTGTCAGAGTATGCCATCAAGTTTAGTGAGTTATCCCGTCAAGTACCTACTTTGGTTCCTACAGTCAGAGAGCGAGTCCCCAAATTCATTGAAGGGCTCAATTATGATCGTAGATTCTGCATGGCTCAGGAGTTGCAGATTGATACTCCATTTTAGCAGGTGGTGGAGATAGAGTGTATTCAGGGTGAGGAGAGGGAGGCTAAGGAGACCAAAAGGTCTTGAGGTTCTTGAGGGTTCAATGGATTTTACTCTTCAACTATGACTCATCTTGGCAAAGTCTCGAGCAGTCGGCAAGCTCAGTCCACATTTCAGACTACTCGTGATGCTCCAGTTAGTAACGGTACTCATGTGGGGTAGTCATCTTTTAATGCACCACCGGCACAGGGTTCATACATCGTTATTCTAGTTACCCGGCACAGATTCGGTACGAGTAATCACGCCCGTAGAGGGGTTTTTATGAGTGTGGTGAAACTAGGTACAGCATGAGAGATTGTCCCAGGCTCGAGAGGGGAAGATTTCATCAGAGCCCTCACGCGACGGGCTCCATTCCAGTTGCTACTCCACCTGCACAGACAGTTAGGGGTGGAGAACAGGCGGGTAGAGGGCACCCTAGAAGGGGAGGCCCAACCCGTTGATATGCTTTTCATGGTATGGCTGAGGCTACTGCACTAGATGGTTTCATTACAGGTATGGTTTCGATTTCTTATAGAGGAGCATCATTCTTATTTTAATTTGGCTCTGCTTATCGGGGTGAGTCCTCCTATCTTGTTTCACATATGGGTGAGTTTCATGATTTGTTACTCTACTTATATGTTTATACCTGTTGGGAGATTTTATAGTGGTAGCCCGTGAATATCATTTTGTTTTGTTCATTATTGAGAGCTATAAGACTAGAAGTGACTTTCTGTTACTCATTACGGTAAGTTTTGATATGATTTCTGGATGATTTGGCTACAATTTGTGATTTAGATGCCATACCAGTATGGGGAGTTCATTCCGGGCTGTTGTTTTGTTTCACGGAATTGAATTAGTAGATGGTTTCGGTTGGTATGATGTGTATTCTACTTTTGGTTCAGAGTTGAGGATGGGATCCTCGCATTTTCATGCAGTTTGATATGTTTGGACTGGGCTGCGTGCCGTGGTGGAGTTATATTAGGATGAGATCCTTGTTATTAGTTCATATGTTTTGATTCTCCCTTGTGGAGTTGATCCGTAGTATGGTACTGATAGGGAGTTGTGCCTGCCGGGCTTGTTTGATACTTCTCTCATGTGTTTTCTTTTGCATATCCAATCATATTCGCATTGTGCTTATTGGGTTTTAGCTTGCGAGGTGTCTGCCCGGGTGGCATTAAATGTGACTTGTTGATTTCAGTGAATGGTTATGGGATCTTCATATTTCTTGCATCGTTGTCAGTGTTGTGAAGGTTTGAAATAAGCTTCTAGTGGATATGAGGTTAATTGACAGTGCTGGATTTGATTATGGGCAGCTATTGTGGCCAGAGTTCTTGTTATGGGCATATGTGTTATGTGTCATGTTGTGTGGTTGAACCTTATGTGTGTAGGCATGAGTTGTTGCAGGTTGTTGAGGTTGATACAACGTGTTGATGTAGGAATCGGGTCTTTGGGAAATGATCGAATGGTAAAAATTTTGGTTCCAAGGTTTATGAGTGTGGGTGGAAGGAATAATATTTAGTTGAGATGGTGTTATGGGGCTTATGTGTATTGGGGTGACGTGGGGTCACCCGCGGGTGTATGTATGGTAAGTTCACTCAGTGATTTGATGACTTCAGAATGGTTCTTGGCACGTTCGAGGATGAACGTTTGTTTAAGAAGGGGAGGATGTAATGACTCGACCGGTCGTTTTGAGAATTCACGTTTCATTTTGTAGCTTAAGGTCTCGAGCAGCTTCGTATTGTGTACTATAACTTGCGTGTGTAGTCGAGTTCATCTTTCAGATGATTCAGGATTGATTTGGATAAATAATTCTTATTTTAGAAGGTTAAGTGAAAAGAGTTGATCGGGGTTTTGACTTTTGTGTATACGACTTCGAAATGTTGTTTTGATGATTCCAATATCTTCGTATGGTGATTTTAGACTTAGGAGTGCGCCCGGATTTGGATTTGGAGGTCCGTAGGTTAATTTGATGCATATCGACGTAAATTAGAAGGTTGAAGGTTTGGAATGTTGAGAGGTTTGACCGGGAGTTGACCTTGTTAATATCGGGCTCGGATTGCGATTCCGAGAGTCGGATTAGCTCTGTTACATCATTTGGAACTTGCATGCAAAATTTGACGTTATTCTTGGTTGATTTGATATGATTGGGAGCGAGTTGTAGAAGTTGGAAGTTCATTAAGTTCCATTTGAGGCGCAATTCATGGTTTTGATGTTATTTGATGTGATTTCAGGCCTCGTGCAGGTTCGTTATATGTTACGGAACTTGTTGGTATGTTTCAACGAGGCCCGAGGGCCCCCTGTGTGTTTCGGATGGGCTATGGGCCATTTCCTTATGTTTTGGACTGCTGATTCCCGGTGTCTGATGTCCTTATTCGCGATCGCGTAGGTTGTTTTGTGACTGACAATTTTTCCTTTTTTGCGTTCGCATTGAATGGTTCGCGATCGCGTACGTGTGAGCTTTGCTTCATCGCGTTCGCAGGTGTTGTTTCGGAATCGCGTAGTGGGCGACCATGCTGGGGAGGCCGGTACTCTTTCCTTCGTGTTCACATCTCTATGTCTGCGATCGCGTAAATATGCGTTCGCGTTCCTTTTTCTGCGTCTGCTTAGTGCTTTTTGTACGGGCAGTGTTACGTTCCTATTTTTGTGATCGCGTAGTGCATTTTTTGGGCAGTAGATGTTTCTTGTTCGCGATCGCATTGTTATTTCCGCGATCTCGATGTGCAAATGCCTGCGCAGTAGATATTAATTGCAGATCGAGGGTTTTGTTCCATTTATCATCGTTTGAGCTAGAGACCTCGGATTTGAGCAATTTTTGAGGGATTTTTCATGTGTTGGTTTGGGTTAAGTGTTCTCTACCCGGATTTGATTTTATTCAATGATTCCCTCTTTATTTTTATCATTAAATTAGTGGTTTGAGTTGGGAAAAAACGGGAATTTTGTGAAAACTTTCAAAAATGTAAAATGATGATTTGAAGGACGAATTGATGTCGGAATTGGATAAATTTGGTATGGTTGGACACGTATCGGAATGGGTGTTCGGATTTTATGAATTTTATCGTGTTCCATGGTGCGAGCCTGGGGTTGACTTTTTAGTTTTTATTAAAGATCGAAGCTTTATTGTACAGAAATGTTTCCTATAGTTTTTATTTATGATATTAAGTTATTTTTGCTAGATTTTAGCCGTCCGGAGGTTGTTTTATTCGAGAAGGTCATTTTAGAGTATTGGTCTAGCTTCTTTGAGGTATGTAACTTGCCTAACTTTGTGTGGGGGAATTACCCCTTAGGATTCTAGTAATTTGTGCTATTTGTGTCATGTGAAAGCCGTGTACGCGAGGTGACGAGTATATACTTGGGCTTATATGTGGAAATTGACCAGTCTAGACCCTTAGACATCTTTTATGTACTTATTTGGAATTTTTAGCACATGTTATATTTTTTATTCATCTTGTCTACCATCACATGATTTATTTGAAGTTGTCGTTACATGTCACATTCTTTACTTGTCGAGTGTGCTCTTATATGCTTTATTTGGAGTTGCTACCACTTTTACAATCACGTGATTTCTTTTATTGTTGAGTTGCTCTTCGTTGAGATTATTGTTACATGATATCCCTTGTTGCCGGTTTATTCTCATGCCTTTAGACGAAGTACTAGCTCATCTCTTTCATTATTAGCTTAATTCGTACACTAGAATTCGGAGTCGCCATTTTATTGGAGACACTTTCACTATTGAGTTTATCCTTAAGCAATTAATTGGAATTGAGGTTATCGAGAGTCATTAATCTATTTTAATAGAAGTTGTTTTAAAGGAAGTGTTGTTCCTTGTTGACTTACTTTTCCGTTCATTTTGTTGGTATTGAGATTCTATATACGTCGTGTTGATCCATGGGCTATTTGTTGTGAAAATATTTATATCGTTGAATCCTTAGAAAGGTTGTGAACTATGGGCACTTGTGATACAAGTGATATGTTGTGTTGTTGTGATGATAGCACGTGTGAATTGTTGTGTGGTTTGACCGTTTTTATGTGGAGTATAAGGGTGGTATTTCACCGTTGTTGTTATACGGGGCATAAGGGTGGCATCTCGCAGTTGTTGAATGTACGGAGTGATACGGGTGGATATTGTGTTATTGTCCAGGCGGAGTGATAAGGGTGGCTATTGCACAGAGTGATAATGGTGGCTATTACATGCAATGATACGGGTAGCTATTATACATAGTGATACGGTGGCTATAGAAGAGATTAGGATGGCTAATGATATTGTCAAGGCGGAGTGATACGGATGGCTATCAGAGAGATAAGGGTGGAAATATCAGGGATGATGTGTCATGGTTTGGAGACATTGCGTTGGTGATTTTCATATGATGGTGTGCTTTTCCTTGTGTTTGTAATACACCTTGCCTGACTTGTTTTGTTGTTTCGATGAGCTATTCTATGTCTTTGATATTACTTGGTTACTTGGGCTGCAGTAGTAAACTCACACAAGCATACACCGTAGCATGCCACTTATACTAGTTCAGGAGTATGAAACTTGACATTTATTGATCATGCCCATGTGTTCTTGTATTATCCATTTTCATGTTGCTATTGAGCTTGTGATTGTGCCGGGCGGATTGTGATTGTGAGCTTGTGATTGTGCCGGGCGGATTGTGATTGTGAGCATGTGATCATACCGGGAAAATTGTGATTGTGATTCTGTGATCATGCCGGGCGGAATGTGATTGTGAGCCTGTGACCATGTCAGGCGGATTTTGATTGTGATCTTGTGACTATGCCGGGCGGATTGTGACTGTAAGCCTGTGACCATGCCGGGCGGATTGTGATTTTAAACACGTGAGTTGTCTGCGCGGTTGTGATTCGAGATGTGGGCACGAGGTGCCGTTAGTATATGATGGTGGGTTGAGACCCGGGACTTGTGACTATGATATGAGGTATCCCAGAGTGATTTCATTGTGAAACTTGTGTTAGAACGACTTGATTATTTGGTTGACCTTTGTGTTCCTTATTTGGTTTTAATGATACTTCAAAGTGTTCTTATTTATTTATTGCCTATACCACATGTTGATTTTGTTTCCATTTATTGATTTCTGCTTTCCATTATTAGCTTTATACTTCTATTCTGCACAAGTTATCTTGTCTAGTGAGTGCCTTGATTTTTACCTCGTCACTAGTCCACTGAGGTTAGTCTTGATACTTATTCGATATCGACCGTGGTGTACTCATACTAAACTTCTGCACATTTTTGTGCAGAGCCAGGTATTGGAGATATCGAACCTGGTAGAGTTAGCTTGTTGATCGCGAGGATTCAAGGTAGAGTTGCTTGGTCGTCGCAGTCCCTTGGAGTCTTTTCCTTACATTGTACTGTCTGTTTGCCATTTGAACAGTATTATATTTCAATCCTTGTGATCATTCCATGTATTTAACTAGAGTTGGTGACTCTGTATCACCAGTCTTGGGAAGTTATTATGATTATTGCCGCGTAGGCTTATTCCGCTTTTGTCTCGGCACTTATATTACTATGTTTCAAGTTATCATTTTAAGAACTGGCTTAATCGTTGTTAGTAATCAGCTTACCTAGTCGGAGAGACTAGGTGTCATCACGACATCCTACGGAGGGAAATTGGGGTCGTGACATCCGTTCCAAAAACAAACGACACATTTCTACAACTGAAAATAATCAACTTTAAACTCTTCATTTTACCCTTGATGAGCAGCGTTTATAACCACACAAATGTCATGACCCCACAAAACTTTTACCCCTCAAGCATTTAACACCACATGTTTCAAAAGTGTTCTCTTTTTTTCTTAAACTTCGTGCCGAGTCAAACTACCTCATCTAAATTGAAACGGAGGGAGTAGTATTTAACTAATTGCAATAAAGTGATAAAAATTCCTATATTTTGTGAAAATAGGAATAATTATCAATAAATTACATTAAAACTAAATAATGTGCAAATAGGAATAATTATCAGTAAATTGCACTTACTTGGAAGCCTGCAGAAGTTAATTTTTTGAATACGGAGGATCAAATTTGAGTGTCAGCAGTTATCACATTCCGATATTAAAGAAATGCATTAAATGGTATACAAGTAATAGAGGGTCGTTCTTATGAAAAGATTTTGGTACCTATAAATGAATCAGGGATCTATGTTGCAGAAGCACATGATGTTCAGATTATAGAGAACCTATCTTACGAAGAGGTTCTAGTTGCTATTTCATATCGACAGATCCGTAAGTTAGGGACAAAGAAAGTGACACCCGTAAAGATATCGTGGAGGAATAAGAACGTTGAAGGAAATACGTGGGAAGTTGAAGAAGAAAAAAATTCTAAGTACCCTCAGTTGTTTCAAAATGAAGATTCTTGACGAATGTAGCTCGATCACATATTTTCTTAGTCCATGTTATGTGATTTTAATTAACACTCATTCTATGATTAAATGAGATTCAGAATTGAATCGTTACAGCCTTTTAAGGAGCAGAATTATTTCGACACAAGATAAATTATAGTTTATGGCATTTTCATTGACAATGAGGGCCATGTGAGTCCAAAGAGATATTGTTAATTGTATATGCCCCTATGTGGCATATGATATTTTTTGATTGTTTGATAGGTATGGGATAGTCCTATTTACAAAAGAGACTTTATCGAAATTACTGTAAAATCTAGTTTCTCCTCTAAGACTCCTTTACATTCGAGGACGAATGTTCCAAATGAGAGAAGGATGTTACACCCTGTACTTTCATGTTAGAATTCATTTTAAGTGAATCAATATTAGTCGGAGAGTTGAAGGACCTTTACATAGATAATGATGGGTAAAAATAAGTTTTAAGGAAGTATTGTGAGAGTTAGAATGTTTAGAAGCTAAACTAATCAAAAAAAATAAGTTTCGTTGAAAGTCGGCATATTGAGAATAGTATACTCGTACTTTTGGGGTGAGACTAGGGTGCTTAAGATAATAAGAAGGTAATTTTATGTTGGAGTAAAGATATATTCACGTTTTTACGAGATTGCGCAAGAAGCTCCCTTTGGGACCCACAAAGTCGGTGGAGGCTTTTCTTGCTATATAAAGTGGTGGCCTTCGTCTACAAGCCTCATTTTCGACCCAACTCAGACCTAAAACTCTATCTAGACCTCCTAAACATATCCTTAGGTTTTGGAAGCCAAATCAAAGGTGGAGAAAGTAAAACAAGTGGATTCAAGCCTTAGAAACTCGAACAAGTCAATAGTTTGCCTTTTTCTCTCTTTGTAGCTGATTGAGGAAGATATAGCAATGAATCAAGATCTACAAATTGGGGATTTGAGTTCTACAAGTTATGTTCTTCACCCTCTACTTAGGTTGAGTCATTTTTAGGCCATAGCAAGCCTAGATGTTGGAGGAAAACATGTTAAACTTGAAGTTTGGAGTATGTGTGAGGTGTTGTGGGTATGGGACTGTTTTGGAAGGTTTTTGAGTTAGGTTTAGGCTGGTTCATGATGTATTAGCTTGGATGTGTTGTTGATGATGTTTTTCTTTTTGTTTTTGGTGTATGTTTGAATTGGAAGGAACTGATATAGGTGCAGTCCAATTTTCTGAAAATCATAAGTATGTTGTTGTTGATTGTTGGACTATTTGGGAGGCTTAATATGATTATTGTTGATGTTTTTTGGGCTGTTTGGTAATTATTTTAACTTGTGGGAAGCCATATAAATAGGTGAGGTGCTTCTCATTTTATCTTAAAATAGGTTATGGTCGATATATAATAGTTATGACACTTAAACGATAACGATTGTATCATTCATGTTATTGTAAACTAAGGAGCCGTGATATTTGCATAACCTGAGGCTGGGAAGTATACACAAAGTATGTGAGGCTATCCCTTTATTTCCTTTTAATGACTTCGATTGTACATAACATAAACGAACGAGATTCCAAAGATACTTCACTCTTAGAAGCTAGCAGTGCTTACATTGTTTCCTTCTTATGGAATGATTGATGTTGATGTTGCTTCTCTTATTCTTATGTTATCAAATGTTGTTGGTATTTACTGATTCTTATAAGATTCATGATGACGACTTAGCTCTAATAACATACGGAGGTTACCAACCTTACATCATTCCGAAAGGTTTAGAATGTGATTACATGAGTCTAGCACACATTATATATATGTACCTATTTTACTCTACAAAGCCGCGCTATAGTCGATCGGGTACAGAACTTATGGGGCAATTACTGATCAGTTGGATTTTACCAAGATCCACATGGTCGGGTACGATTCTAATGAGGGTTATGATAGTCGGGTATATTTTTATAGAGCCTATTACGACCGGGTAAGATATGATGATGATGATGATGCCCACATAGGCGTATGTTTTAAATATGTGTGTGTGTGTGTGTGTGTCTATTGCATTTCATGTCAATCGCCCTCAGAGACACTTAGATGTTACATGTTGTATCTTTTCTCTCTCTCTCTCTCTCTCCCTCTCTCTCTCTCTCTCTTTACATTACTGCTATTAATTATGCTTTCCTACCTTACACACTCAGTACTTTACTTGTACTAATATCTCTTTTATTTGTGGACACTGCACATCGTGCTGCAGGCATTGATAGATAGGCTGACAGTCCTCCTAGTAGGCTACCAGTTCAGCGAGAGGTGTTGTTGCACTCTATTTTCTTTGGAGTTTCCTTTCAAGTCAGTATACTTATGTATATATTTGTATGGGTATGGTGGGTCCATGTCTCAACCTTATATTTTTTATGGACTCCTTAGAGGCTTGTAGACAGATGTCAAGTGTATAGATGTTTTGTTCGGCCTTGTAGGCATGTATATCTCATTTATATCATTTTGGGTTGTCCTTTGTCGAGTATTCTTTATGTTTTATTTAGATTGTCTCATGATGGCCCTTTCGGCCCATTCACGCATTATAGTATAGTTATGTATAATCTACGTTGGTGCTCAGCAAGTAAGGCCCGGGTGCCCGTCGCAGCCCTCCATTTTGGTTCATTACATCATATCTTAGGCTAGAGGAGGAGTTCAGACCTCTGCCACTCGTACTCCAGAGTAGGCAACGACGATGTTTCAGAGGCCGGAAGTATTGCCAACTGGAGGCAAGTAGCCTATTATGGCAGCTAGATGATGTTGGACATATTTTCGTATGTTTCGATATTAACTTACTCGCATTTTTACAGCTCTTTTATTGTATTTGATATTAAATATACCCAATTTAACTTGATTATGGAGTTTTATACTTATTTGTGTGTTAATGGATAATGTACGTACATTGAAGATAAAATTCGGAGCAAAAGTTATTAATCTAAAGGAGTAATTAGAAGGAGAATCTAATAGATCCAATCATCACATAATGAGTACTTGCTAATCATTACGTGATGATTGGATAAAGGCTATAAAGGAATTGAACAAGCAAAATGATATGAAAAGCAGAATGAATTGAGAAATTAGCAGAAGACGTGAAGAATTGACAGAGGCAGGTGGCGCGAGAGATTTAGATCACATTTGAGCTTGCGTCGTGACTTCCAGCGCAAGATTGTTCCACACGTTTAAGCTCGCGAGGTAAGGTCTGACGCGATATTGTTACCTCGCGTTTGAGCTCGCTAGGCGCGGCATGTCGCGAGATGCTTCGCGTGTTCTGGGTTTCAAGCCTATTTTGTCTCTTTTTTGGTTTTGGACTTGGTTATTTTGTCTAGGCCTTTCCCTACACATATAAATAGTCTTTAAACACTATTTTTATGGGACCTTTGGACCGAAGGGAAAACAAGTCATTTTGGAGGCAAGAACATCACGTGGAACAACTTTTGGAGGAGAATATCAACGAGTTCTTCATTCCTTCATCTTTTCTTTGTAATATGTTTATGCAAAATACTTGAAAATTTGTTACTACGAACATGAGTGGTTAAGCACTCTAGTTTTTAGGGTTGTGGTTGACATGATTATTAATGTTTATTAATTACATCTTCGTTAGTTCAGATTATCATCTTGTGGTTATTTCTTTAATTCTAGTTTTAACTTGTGAATTGTTGAAGCTACCAATTCACCCTACTATCTACGCTACGCTTGGTAAAGACATGTTTAGATTAGAGTAGAGTTAAAGAGAGCTTGTTTCTAAACCTGTGGATTGGGGAACGATTTCGCGGTTAGGATAGGAATATACCTAACAGTCTTGCTTAGTTGAAAACCGTATTATATTCGCTCATGATAGAATCAATATCATAGGAATATATGATATATTGTGGATAGGTGAGTAGTATTGTGGGAACATGTTATTCATATAAACGATCCGGTCAATTATCAACCATTGATAATCTGGATTAACAAGTGTGGTTATTGAACTTAATAGGATTGATAAACCGACCACAACTTAGAATCTTCATCTCCTCTGAGTAAAATCTAAAACACACGTTTGCATCCCTGATAAATTAGTGAATTATTAATTATTTGCAAAAGTAGTTTAGTAGATAAAGAATATTTTTGATTATCTTGGACAGTTAATTGATTTTAGCTTGCTTTGTTAACGATTAATCTAAGTCTTTGTGGGTTCGACATCCGACTTTCAAGTCACTTTATTACTTGCCAGCCACGTATACTTGCTTGTGCTTGGGGAACCAACAAGTTTTGGGCGCCGTTGCCGGGGACTTAATTATTGATCGTTTATTTAAGTGAAGCTTTTATTCGTTATTTTTTCAAGTTTTAATTTTTAGTTTGCTTTATTTGTGATAATGTAGGCTCTTCTCTTGAATGCGGGGGAGTAGAAGTGAGAACAATCTCCTTCCTCTTGATCCTGAAATAGAGCAAACACTTCACAGGGTAAGGAGGGAAGTCGAAGCTAGAACTAGAACAGAAGAAAAGTTGGACATCGTAGTTCAACCTCAACCACTTGAGATGGCAGGTAATGAAGAGCGACCAGTGATCGAGGCCGCAAGGCCTAATCTTGCTAATATGACTCAGGCTATAGTGAAGCCTTATATCACGGGTCACTTTGAGCTCAAACAGTACATTGTACAGTTGATTCAGTCCACCGGGCAGTATGTGGGTCTATCTCATGAAGATACGCAACGACACATTCAGAATATTTTGGAAATTATGAATACTTATAATTATCCGAATGTTTCCAAAGACTATGTTAGACTGATGTTGTTTCCATTTTCACTGCTGGGGGAAGCCAAAGAATGGTTGCAGAAGGAGCCCGCAAACTTGATCCACAATTGGGATGATCTAGCATGAATATTCTTAATCAAGTTTTTTCCCACTAAGAAGACAAAGTCGATGAAGAGCCAGATTCTTGGGTTTCAACAATGAGATGGCGAGACTCTTCGTCAATCTTGGGAAAGATACAAAACGCTACTCAGAGACTGCCCACATCATTGCCAGACTGATGAGGTGTTGGGTCACACTTTCATTGATGGGTTGGACGAGACATCAAAGATGAATCTTGACTCAGCATGTGGGGGTAGTTGCATGGCAAGACCGTATAGTGAAATCCAAATCCGGCTAAACAATTTTACTGCTAATGATAATAATTGGCAAGGAGATGGGGAACCACGAATAAGACTTAAATTAAAGGCAGCAGGTGTAATTGAGCTTGATGATTTCTCAGCCATGAGGGCAGATATAGCGAGATTAGCAAATCAGGTGAATAAAATGACAATACACCAAGCATAACAGATGCAACATGTGCAACAGATGTTTACTTGCTACGAGTTATGCGGTGAAGGTCACACAAGTGATATATGCCCCGTGAATCCTGAATCCATCTACTATATGGGGCAACAAGCTAAAGGGCTGATGAATCAAAATGCTCGATATGGTAACACATACAATCCGAACTGGAGGAATCATCCTAACTTCTCTTGGGGTAGAAATCAGATTAACAGGCCTCAAGCTAATTACAATCATCCACCTAAACCCCACAGTATGCAGAGGAGAGTTTGACTAATATGATAGAAAATCTCTTGACAGACAATCAGAAAGTTATGGCTGAGAATCAACAAGTTAGGGCTGAGAATCAACAATTGCGTACAGAGTTCAGAAATATAGAGAGGCAATTTGGGCAAATGGCTAATAATCAGAATACTAGACCTGCTAGAGCTCTCCCATGTGATACAGAGAAAATACTCAAGTCAATGCATTGACATTGAGAAATGGGAGAGAGTTGGTAAAAGTGCCTAAGAAGAAAAAAGAGTCATCTAGGCTTGAAGAAGAAAGGGTGGCAAAACCTGTAGAGGTAGATGAGAGAAACAAAACAGAGTCTAAGCATATATCAGAGAGGGTGCCACCCCCTTTTCCTCAAAGATTGAGAAAGAAAAATGATGAGCACATGTTTCACAAAATGATGAGTATATACACTTAAACATCCCTTTGGTGGACATGCTCCGTGATGTCCTAAAATATGCAAACTATATTAAGGATATAGTGGCAAATAAAAGGAGGTTAACTGAGTTTAAGGCCGTCGCACTTACTGAGGAGTGCACTTCCAGGATTCAACATAATCTTCCACAAAAGCTTAAGGATCCGGGTAGTTTTACCATCCCCGTGAGGATTGGTGAAATTGATATGGGTAGAGCTTTGTGTGATTTGGGTGCAAGTATCAATCTGATGTAGTTTTCAGTGTTCAAACAATTGGGCTTAGGAGCTCCGAGACCTACCACAGTGATACTACAGTTAGCTGATAGATCTTATATTTATCTTGAGGGGTAATAGAAGATGTCTTGCTGCAGATTGAGAAGTTTATTTTCCCTGCAGATTTTATCATCCTGGACTACGAGGCTGATGAGTTAGTTCCTATCATCTTGGGATGACCTTTCTTGGCCACTGGAGAAGGTAATATGATCATGAGGGTGGACAATGAAGAAGCAGTCTTCAATGTATATCGAGCCATTCAGTTAACTCATCATTACGAAGACCTGGCCATGATTTCTATGGTAGGGATGAATGAACCAGCCGTAGAGCCAAGTGCGTTTAAAGAAGATGCACTAGAAAAGGCATTGATGTTGTTCAATCACTTGGAACTTGAAGAAGAAGTTGAGGAGATGTTGCAAATTATGGATGCATCTTGCGAATACATAAGAGAAAGATCCTAATTTGAGCTTCTGGATAAGCCAATCGGCCTGCCCCCTAAACCCTCAGTTGAGGAGGTTCAAAACATGAACTTAAACCCTTACCATCTCATCTTCATTATGCATATTTGGGAAGTTTTAACACTTTACCTGTGATTGTTTCTTCTCATTTGTCTAATTGCAGGAAGAAAAGATATTAAGGGTACTGAGGGAGCACAAGCATGCCATTGGTTGGACAATGTCTGACATAAAGGGTATTAGCCCTGCATTCTGCATGCACAAAAAATTCATGGAGGAGGGACACAAGACTAGCGTGGAACATCAATGCTGCCTAAATCCAATCATGAAAGAGGTTGTAAGAAAAGAAGTGATTAAGATGCTCGACGTAGGTATAGTATTTCCTATCTCCGATAGTAAGTGGGTAAGCCTTGTCCAATGTGTACCTAAAAATGGGGGTATGACTGTATTAGTGAATGAACAAAATAAATTAATCCCAAATAGGACTGTGACTGGTTGGCGAATATGCATAGACTATAGGAAGTTGAATAATGCTACACAAAAAGATCACTTACCTCTCCCCTTCATTGATCAAATGCTTGACAGGTTAGCCGAACAGGAATACTATTGTTTTCTTGATGGCTATTCAGGGTATAATAAGATTGCTATTGCCCCAGGAGATCAAGAAAAGACCACTTTTACATGCCCTTATGGCACTTATGCATTTGAGAGAATGCCATTCCAGTTATGTAATGCACCTGCGACTTTTCAAAGGTGTATGATGGCTATTTTCACCGATATGGTGGAATGGTTTGTGGAGGTCTTTATGGATAATTTTTCTGTGTTTGGTCCCTTTTTTTATGAATGCTTGACCAATCTTGCTAAAGTGATTTCTAGGTGCGAGGTGACTAATATGGTATTGAATCGGGAAAAATGACATTTTATGGTACGTGAAGGTAAAGTGTTAGGGCACAAGGTGCCCAAAGATGGACTGGAAGTTGACAAGGCTAAGGTGAAAGCAATTGAAAAGTTGCCACCACTAATTTCAGTGAAAGGAGTTAGGAGTTTTCTGGGACATGTAGATTTTTATCGCCGATTTATAAAGGATTTCTCAAAAATTTCCTCTCCTTTGTGCAGGTTGTTAGAGAAGGATGTGCCGTTCAAGTTTGACGATGCTTGTCTGAAAGCATTTGAGGAGCTGAAAAAGAAGTTAGTGAGTGCATCAATCATAGTGGCTCCTGACTGGAACGAGCCATTCGAGATGATGTGTGACGCTAGTGATGGTGCAATTGGCACTGTATTGGGCCAAAGGAGGAGAAAAATATTTCACTCTATTTACTACACGAGCAAGACTCTCACTCCTACTTAAATAAATTATACTGTGATAGAAAAGGAGTTGCTTGTTATAGTGTGGGCGTTCGATAACTTTCGGGCCTATTTGGTTGGCACCAAAGTCATCATATACACAGACCAAGCAACCATCAAGTATTTGTTCGAAAAGAAAGATGCTAAACCAAGGCTAATCCATTGGGTTTTACTCTTGCAGGAATTTGGCTTGGAGATCCGAGATCGTAAAAGAACAGAGAATCAAGTGGCCGATCTCTTGTCCAGGTTAGAAACACGGAATCATGTAGCTGAGGGAGATGTCATCAAGGAAACCTTCTCGGATGAGCAATTGTTGGTTGTTACTGCTGGGGAAGTGCCATAGTATGCAGATTTTGTAAACTATCTAGTAAGTGGAGAAATGCCGCCTAAACTTGAACCTCATGCTAAAAATAAGCTCTTGCGAGATGTGAGATCATATGTGTGGGATGAGCCGTTTCTGGTCAAATCTTGTACCGATCAGTTAATGAGAAGATGTGTGCCCGGATCTGAAATAAATGCTATCTTACATGACTGTCATGCGTCGCCTTATGGTGGTCATCATGCGGGTGACAAAGCCAAGGTGTTATCGAGTTTCTATTGGCCTAGGTTCTTTAAAGATGCCCATGATTTCGTGAGGAGGTGTGATAAGTGCCAGAGAACAGGAACAATTACGAAAAGGCATGAGATGCCATTGCATGGTATTATGGAGGTTGAAATTTTTAATGTGTGGGGGATTGATTTTATGGGTCTGTTTCCCTTGTCCAATGGGTGTAAGTACATTTTGGTGGCCGTTGACTATGTGTCAAAGTGGGTGGAGGCCATTGATCTTCCTTCCAATGATGCCAAGGTTGTGGTTAACTTTTTGAAAAAGCATATCTTTACAAGGTTCGGCACTTCGAGAGTGATGAGAAGTGATGGGGGCACCCATTTCTGTAATAAGCTATTGGACAATGTCTTAGCGAAATACGGGGTCAAACATAAGGTTGCAACCGCCTACAATCCTCAGGCTAGTGGACAAGTTGAAGTGTCATATAGAGAGATAAAGCAGATTCTGGAGAAGACGATTAGTGCAAGTAGGAAAGATTGGGCTGCAAAGCTTGATGATGCTCTATGGGCATACCGGACCTCCTACAAAACTCCAATCAGAGCCTCCCCTTATAAGATGGTTTATGGGAAGGCATGCCATTTACCGGTGGAGCTTGAGCACAAGGCCTATTGGGCGATAAAGAAGCTGAACTTTGATGCGGAATTAGCTGGTGAAAAATGGTTGATGCAATTGAACGAGCTTGATGAGTTTCACTTGCACGCGTATGAGAATGCCAAGTTATATAAAGAAAAGACCAAGCGCTGGCATGATAAGAATATCCACAATCACGAGTTCGAACTGGGCCAATTGGTTCTCTTGTTCAATTCGAGATGGTCGGGCTCATTTGAGGTAGTGAGAGTCACTCCACATGGTGCAATTGAGCTGCGCGTCGTAGGTGACGAGAGAACGTTCTTAGTGAATGGACAAAGAGTAATGAACTATTATGGAGGTGACTTTGATCATCAGAAGTCGAAGGTGTTACTTTCGAATGATTAGATGAGATTCAGTGTCGTGTCACGACGTTAAATCAGACGCTTGTTGGGAGGCAACCCAGCTTTACTGCTTTATTTTATTTTTATTTTTATTATATTATTTTTGTAGTGTCTGTTTTTATTTTGTAGGATTATAAGCATAGGAAGCAAAGCCATTAGAAGAGTGCAAAAGCGAGCTAGATGATGAGAACTAAGTGTGGGATGCCCACACAAAGGACCATGCATGGGGGAAGTCTGAGTAACCTGTGAGCCGTGATTGCTTCGGACTTTGGCCTTTCAAGGAGTTTCTTTTCTACCCTCGTTATTTTCTTTTGCTTTATTTATGCATTGGGGACACTGCACCTTTTTAAGTGTGGGGTGGGAGAATTCCTCTAGATAATTAGTAGTTGTATGTTAGAAAAATGTTAACATCCGATTTTAATTTTAGCTTCTTATTTTTATTTTCGTAGTTGTGTAGTATTTTAGTAGCTTAATTTTTAAATGTGGAAACAAAATCGTAAAACAAAGATAGAAAAAATTGGACTTTTCCCGGCGATGGATCTCCTAGACAGTTTTCTTGAGGGATTAAAGTCTAAACAAAAATCAAAAAATATGTCTTTTAGTTTCCTTTAGTAATAATCTCCAGTGGTTTTTCTTTGGGCCTCGATTCTTTTCCATGGGATATAGTTTGAACCGGGTTGTAGTTTTTTCTTTTATTTTATTATTTTAGAGTAGGACCTAGGAAACAAATGGAGGAAGAAAGATGAGATTCCCAGGCACCCTTTACTTGTTTGATAGTAGCATATTTAGGCTTTGGCATGTGTAGTATCTTCCCTATGTTTTAAAATTGCTTATGATGCCTTGGTTATTTGGATAGCATGTTTTGTGATGCCTACGTCTCATTTTCTTAACTTGTTTTCACTCTATGCTTAATGCTTAATATCTTGTGGCTCCGTAAATACTTGCATTAATTTGAGAGTTGGAATTAAACCATCCTTAGTGAGTCATGTGCCATGTGTGAAGTGAGATTTTTGTGTAGTCCATGTCATTGTACTTGTGTCTAGAACTTGCCCGGTATTGGAGTTGAAGCGAAATTTAGGTGAGGCTCGGTTTGAAAAATGATTTTAGGCTTTCTTTGATCTTTTCGAGCGTTATTGCTATAACGAATAAAATCTATCCCTAGTTAACTATTTTGAACCTATAGACTTTTATTTGGCACCCACATTATAAGCCTATACCCTTTTTATTCTTAATTGATGTTGTTTTGATCCTTTTACCTCTTAAAGAACTTTAATTATGAGATGAGCGCTAAAAGAAGTAAGGAGGGAATTTGGGTGGCTTTTGAGTGGAACCAATAAAAGGAAGAAAGGTGCACTTATTTTGTAAAAGAATACACCACTGTTGGAAATTGCAAAAGAGAATAAAAAATATAGATGAATAAATATCTTGTTTTTGCTAGTGGAGTATAAATGATGATAGTTCTTAAAGAAAGAGGGAACGTTGTTAGGGATGATTTTAGTTGTGAAATTAAACTTGGGATTGAAGAATTTGCACTTACATATGATTATGTGATGTGTTAAAGTGCTTAGGAGGGTTAGCCATTATTCCTAAATACATACTTCCCGTCCCTTAGCCCACATTACAATCATGAAAAAGTCCTAATTGATTTTAGATCGAGTGAGCCTACATTAGTAGATATTTACATTAAGGGCAAGCTTATGGTACTAATTGCATGCATGTGACTTTGTTTGGAGAGTGAGCGATTTTTTTTGATATATGTGAGTCATTAAAATATATTTGATCATGAGATTCAAATGTGTGAATTGAACTTACTCTCTTGTTCTTGTTGTGAGGGCACATGGTCTCACGAGGGATAGGTAATGTTATTAGACTTCTCTATGACATTGGGTGTTCAAGACATGAGTGCATTGTGACATTGAGTCGTACTTTGAGGCTAGGATTGTTATGAACATGTTGACTTTATTTTAATTATTTTTGAAGTGTGGCATGAGTTATGGGAAGTATGTGTTGAATGGATATACTAAAGTTTAGACTTTACAATCAACCATGGTCATACGTGTAGCATGCTTTGATTTGTAGGAGCTTAATTTTGTTTCGACTATTATAGTTGTTTGTTCGAGGACGAACTAAGGTTTAAGTGAGGGGTAGTGATGTTGGGCATATTTTTGTATGTTTCGATATTCACTTACTCGCGTTTTTGCCTCTCTTTTATAGTATTTATTATTGAATATACCCAATTTAACTTGATAATGGAGTTTTATACTTATTTGGGTGTTAATGGATAATGTAGGTACATTGAAGATAAAATTCGGAGCAAAAGTTATTTATCTAAATAAATGATTAGAAGGAGAATCTAATGGATCAAATCATCACATAATGAGTACTTGCTAATCATTACGTGATAATTGGATAAAGGAATTGAACAAGCAAAATGATATGAAAAGCAGAATGAATTGAGGAATTAGCTGAAGATGTGAAGAATTGATAGAGGTAGGCGGCGCGATAGTTTTAGTTCGTGTTTGAGCTTGCGTCGCGACTTCCAGCGCGAGATTGTTCCTCACATTTAAGCTCGCGAGGCGAGTCCTGACGCGAGATTGTTACCTCGCGTTAGAGCTAGCTAGGCGCGGCCTATCGCGAGATGCTTCACGTGTTCCTACTTTCAAGCCTATTTCGTCTCCTTTTTGGTTTTGGACTTGGTTATTTCGTGTAGGCCTTTTTCCTATACTTATAAATAGTCTTTAAACACCATTTTTATGGGATATTTGGACTGAAGGGAGAACAAGTCACTTTGGAGGCAAGAACATCACGTGGAACAACTTTTGGAGGAGAAAATCATCGAGTTCTTCATTCCTTCATCTTTTATTCGTAATTTGTTTATGAAAAATACTTGGAAATTTATTACTGTGAACATGAGTGGCTAAGCACTTTAGTTTTTATGGCTGTGGTTGACATGATTATTAACGTTTATTAATTACATCTTCATTAATTGGGATTATCATCTTGTGATTCTTTCTTTAATTCTAGTTTTAACTTGTAAATTGTTGTAGCTACCAATTCACACTACTATCTACGATATGCTTTGGAAAGCCATGTTTAGATTAGAGTAGAATCAAAGAGAGCTTGTTTCTGAACCCGTGGCTCGGGGGACGATTTCGCGGTTAGGATAGGAATATATTTAACAGTATTACTTAGTTGAAAACCGTATTATATTCGGTCATGATAGACTCAATACCACAGGAATATGGGATTGATATATTGTGGATATGCGAGTAGTATTGTGGTAATATGCTTTTCATATAAACGATCCGGTCCAGTAACAACCACTGGTAATCTGGATTAATAAGTGTGGCTATTGAACTTAATAGGATTGATAAACCGACCACAACTCTGGAATCTTCATCTCCTCTGAGTAAAATCTAAAACACACGTTTGCATCCCTGATAAATTAGCTAATTGTTAAATATTTGCAAAAGTAGTTTAGTAGATAAATAATATTTTTGATTATCTTGGACAGTTAATTGATTTTAGCTTGCTTAGATAACAGTTAATCTAAATATCTGTGGATTCGACATCCGACTTTCGAGTAACTTTATTACTTAGCGGCCACATATACTTGCGTGTACATGGGGAACCAACCCTAGACCCGTGGTTATGACTGTTATGTCTTCTGATGAGCATAAGAGGATGGAGAAGTTCTAGAGGTTATATCCTTCTCAGTTGACGTTGATGCTGCCCAGGATTTACGAGACATACGTCATTAAATGCTTTGTAATTTGGGTTTGGTAGAGTCCAATGGGGTGGGATTTACTGCATTTGAGTTAAGAGGGGCTTCTAGGAGATAGTGGCAGACCTATAAGCTGGGCAAGCCAGCAAGTTCACCTCCTCATTCTCTAAAGTAGTTCTCACAATTATTTCTTGAAAGGTACATCCCACGCACAAGAAGGGATAAATTGAGAGGCCAGTTTGAGCATCTTCAACAGTATCACATGATTGTGACTGAGTATGAGGTGACATTCATAGATTTGTCTTATCATGCTACTTTATTGATCCCCACCAAGGTAGATAAGGTGAGGCAATTTATTGAGGGTCTTAATTATAGTATCAGGATTACTATGTCTCATAAGTAAGAGATTGGGACTACTTTCCATTAGGTCGGGGAGATATCTCATAGGATCGAGTGTATTCGTAGTCAGGGGTAGAGGCTAGGGTGAGATATAAGAGAACTCGTCATTTTTTGTAGTTTTAATGCTACCTCGTTTGGAGGTAGAGGTCAGTTTGATAGAGGCTGTCATGGTAGACTAGCTCATTCTGCACAATATGTAGCCCGTGGATGTAACGATCTGACCAATCATTTTCATTTTCGTTCGATGGTTCGAGGCTGCGAGTATCTTCATATGATGTATTATGACTTAAGTGTATAAGGTTTCGGTTTTCTAGCGGTTCATAATTGATTTGAAAGAATGATTCTCATTCTAGAGGCTTTAAAATTGAGGAGTTGACCAAGTTTGACGTTTTGCATATTTGATCTCGGATCGAAGTTTTGATGGTTCTGTTAGGTCTGGATGGTTATTTTGGACCAAGAGTTATGGCTGGATTTGGATTTGGAAGTTCCTAGTTCAATTTGGCTCAAATTGGTGAAAGTTGGAAGTTTGATGGCTTGGAGAGTTGATAGGTTTGACCCATGGTTGACTTTGTATTTATTGATGAATGTTTGGGATTTCCATACTTGAAATAGGTTTGTATGGTGATTTATTTCATGGGTGCAAAATTTGGGGTCATTCTGCGTTGTTTAGCCATGTTTGGCGTAAGTTTGGAAGTTGGAATTTTGAAATAGTTCATTAAACTTGAATTTATGTACGATTCGTGGTTTTGATGTTATTTTGTATGATTTGAGGCCTTGAATAGGTCTTATTTATGTTTTGGGATTGGTTGGTGTGGTTTGATGGGGTTCCGAGGGGCTCGGGTGAGTTTCATACATGTTTCAGATCATTTCTCTCA
Source organism: Nicotiana otophora (assembly GCA_000715115.1). Classification (NCBI taxonomy): domain Eukaryota; kingdom Viridiplantae; phylum Streptophyta; class Magnoliopsida; order Solanales; family Solanaceae; genus Nicotiana; species Nicotiana otophora. The sequence continues at coordinate 289,259 of AWOL01S0071097.1, read as the reverse complement.
TGTTAGGAGTTGCAGATTTTCTGGTGTTCTTCTGTTCATCGCAATCACGGAAGTAGGGTCACGATCGCGGAATATATTTTTGGTGGCAGGTGATTTGCCTATCGCATTCGCAAATGGCTTGTCGTGTTAACAGAGTCAAGTGGGTCCGTGGTCATTGCAATCGCGTTCTGTGAATCGCGTTCGCGTTGAAGGGGAGGCCGGGTGAGTTGCCTGGCGTGTGGCCTTTGCGTTTGCATAGGGCAGGTGTGTTGAAATGCCGCATTTGCAAAGGGTAATTTTAGGCCAGTTTCAGCTTGTGCTTCACGATCGCGATGTTGGTCCCGCAATCGCGAAGGGGACCACTGGGGCAGTCATATTGAATATGCATTTCGAGGATTTTGAGTTATTTTATCACATTTTGAGATTGGGAGCTCGGAGTTTGGCGATTTTGGATGGGATTTTCATGCTTTGGACTAGAGTATGTATTCTTAACTCAGATTTTGTTATTATTCATGATTCTATCCTTGTTTTTAGCATTTAATTGATGAATCTAAGTGAGAGAAATTGGAAATTTTAGTAAAAACATTTCCAATGGAATTTGAGGATTTGTACCCCGATTCAGAGTCGGATTTGGATGAAATGCGTATATTTGGACTCGTATAGGAATAGTTGTTTGGAAATTTGTGAGTTTTCTTGGGTTCTGGGGTGCGAGTCTGGGTTGACTTTTTTGAGACTTTGCATAATTGAACCAATCATAACTTTATCATTTAGGCTTGTTGCCTATGGCTTTTATTGATACTATTAAGTTGTTTTGGCTAGATTGTCATTCAGAGATTTATTCATGCGGGAAGGGCTTCTTAGAGTATTGACTAAGCTTGTTTGAGGTAAGTTTCTTGCCTAACATTATGTGGGGGAATTATACCTTTAGGATTCAGCTTAATTGATTAAATTTTAATATGTGTGAATGACGTGTACCCAAGGTGAGCAGTGTGTACATGGTCGTATGTATGAATTATAATCGGATTTGACCCAAGGTTGCTCTTATCGCTTTGTTTTGATTAAGAGGTCTCTGCTTTAAGTCTATTCACTTTAGATGATTACTTGAGTTTATGTTCAATGTTAGAGATTATGCTTTAGGATTTTCTTTTTCTAAATTGGACAAGTTGGGCTTTTGTGAGATAGTTGTTAATTTGGGTTAGCTGAATTTATGCTTTTATGTTGAACACCCATTCGCATTCGCCTTATTGTTTTGTCCTTGTGCATTGCGTTGGCAGATTGTGAGTTTATATCTCAAATGTACATCACTATTTTGGAAGACATAAACTGTAGAAAAGAAGTAGAATTGTGACTATAAGGCCTGCAAGCGGAACACCAGGTATACCTTGAAGTCTTCAACAACTCGGCACCACTCTATAACAACCTACGCGATTTGAGGCACCTGTATCTGCACAAAGAATGTGCAGAAGCGTAGTATGAGTACACCACAGTCGGTTCCTAGTAAGTATCAAGACTAACCATGAATACATAAATTCAATCCATGTTTTATGAGGAACTAATGATGAAATCCTTGCGCTCGTGTTCTTCCAACTCCTCCTTAGCCTGCTTAGGTCGAATATGTGTCAAAAGTCCATGAAATAATATTTTTCCATATATTTATACCAAGTAGGGTAGACGAAACCACCTTCTCCTAGCCGAAATAGGATATTCACTCTGTAAGTTTGCACAGGCGCGCCGCATGGGGCGACGCGCCATGTGGGGCATTAGTGCGGAAATCCAGAGAGCTTAGTTCTGACAGACGGGAGGATTTTTGGGCAGTCGCTGCAGTGGGGAATTCTCAGAGTACGGATTGAATCTTACTTTTTGACATCCAGACTTGGTCCTTGAACCCCGAACACGATCATGGCTTAATCCCTTGGGCTTTTACTCAGACTTCAAGGCTCCAAATAACTCGAATTCATTCCATAACATGTTCATAGCTCGGAATCACTCATACAAGGCATAAAACATACAATAAGTGCAAAACACTATCAATTAAAGTTCAAACATGAATAAAGTGCAGTGAACTAGAGTGCAACAAGTGACTAAAACACGTAATTATAGCCTACCATCAACACCCCACACTTAAACCATTGCTCGTCCTCGAGCAATCAAACTACACTTCATATAAACACGACCTTTTTCAACAACTCTCCTAACTCATCACACCAAGAATAATTAAAACAGATTAAGTACAATACCATAACATCCTTGCCTCAAAATTTGACTCAAAAGCACCACGCATTTTTATAACCCGCTCACTTACTCTAACACAGAGGTCAAGCATTACCTTTCCTTCATGAATCAACTGCCCTCACACAACAATAGAGAGTAGTTCTACACATAATAAAATATAAGAACAATTAGGAACTCAAGAATGAAAGAATTCACTCACTCTATAAACCAACATTCATATGCCACAAAAGACGTACCATAGGATTGCCCGTAGTGTACTACTCTATTAATTGGGCTCATTCAGTCAAGGATCAAGCAGGAATTTATTTGGTTGTAATGTAGGTTGTGGGATAGGTAGGACACATTTAGATATAAGAGTGACTATACCTCCCTAAGCACTTTAATACATATATTTCATTGTTCAAAACCCCACACTTATGTCAAACCATGATTCCGCCTTCACATCAATATACATTTACTCCATACTTCTTTAAGCACAATTACATCAAGAGTCACTACTATCAAGGAACATTTTTCACAATCCTACACTTAATTACTTTCTTTTATTTTCAATTCAAGTGGCTCTTTCTTTTTCAAAATAGTGCACCTTTCTCCTTAGTTCAATAGTTTCACTCAAACGCCAAACCAACCACCCCAAACTTTAACTTTTACAAAGTTCATAAAGAATTCAAGTGCTCATGAGAGGTACAAGGTTCAAATAAATGGTCAATTCAAACAAATGGTTAGGGTTTGTAATGTGGTTGTCTAAGAAACAGGATTACAAGCTCAAAGGGATTAACTATGATACATAACAATTAGGTGGGTAAAAGCATAAATCTGGTTCAACAAAGAAACGCCGATATCACCTCCAAGACTTAATAAACTACTATTTCGCTTTGCAAACACACTGGGCAAGTTATAGACATCAAATACAATGCACAGAATACACAAAACCTCACACACACATGGCACATAACTCACTTAGGTTTGGACTATCAAGACACTCTAGTCAAAGCAGTTAAGCAAAGTAAAGATCATAAAATTTAAGGTACTTATACAACAGTCAAAACTGAGCATAAGCATCACAACTAAAGCACTTATTATTCTCAAGGCATAATAAAGTGTAGCGATATTGCTTTCCCTTCAAATCATAGTACAAAGTTTCCTACTACTCTACAAAACAAAAACTAACTACACTCGGCTCAAACAAAACCCTTGGAAAAGAATCGCGGCATAAAGAAAAATCAAGGGAGAATTATTACACTACCTAATAAAAGAAAATCTTTTTTGTATTTTTTTCAATTTTAATCCCTCAAGAAACCCGTCGAATGATATCCATCATCGGGAAAATCAAAATTTTTTAAAGTTTTTCAATTTTTATGTTTTTTTCAATTTTCCAACTACTACAACTAACAAAACTAACACATATACATACAACATACAACTATCCCCCACCCCATACTTTAAGTTGTGGCATGTCCTCATGACACATAAATAAAAAGCATAAGGTAAAGGAAACTTCCCTTGATATCTAGTCGGGGTCTGAGTCGAAGTCGGGCTCCATTCCTTGGCTTCGAACTAATGCACACATCCATGCAGACATCTTCTTCTCATCCTTTTTGGGGTATACCCCACACTTATCTTTCTCGCTCAGTGCAGCCTTCTCTTTCGAGCCCTTCACTTTCCACTCAACACTCGCAGCTGGTTTGTCCTTTTGTGCCCCCTTTGCTATATTCATCATAAAAGCCACAATCTCCTTACCCACTCTAAGCATGAGTTTTCTCTTGTGTACATCTAATATTGCTCTGCCCATCGCTAAGAATGATCTTCCTAAAGTGAGGGGGGCCTCCTTGTTTTCCTCCATATTCACCACTATAAAATTCACAGAAAATACAAACTTATCCACCCGAACTAACACATCTTCCACTATCCCCTCGGGTATTAAAGTCGTATGGTCTGCCAGCTGCAATGATATTGGTGCAAACCGTATCTCTCCAATCTCCTTCTTCAATTTCCAGTAAATAGATAGAGGCACTAAGTTAATTGAGGCACCAGAATCACATAATGACTTATCAAAATGAATAGTTCCTACAGAGCAAGGTATAGTAAAACTCCCTGGATCTCCACACTTGGGTGGGAGTTTATTTTGCAATATCGCGTTGCAATGCTCCGTGAGCTTGACCACTGAGGTCTCCTCTATCTTCGTCTTCTTTGTAAGGATCTCCCTCAAGAATTTGGCGTAAGCATGCATTTGTAAGAGCACTTCTGTGAATGGTAAGTTTACATGAACTTGTTTCAGCACATCCAGAAATCTCCCAAACTGCTTGTCCAGCTTTTCTCAATATAGCTTTTTAGGGAAAGCTAAAGAAGGCATATGCTCGCTCTCATCATGTTCCTACCTTCTCTATTTTTCTTCCTTTTTCTTTTTCACCGCTTTCATCAGGCCTTTCTTCTTTTTATCAACATCATTCTTCGGCTGCTCCCCACTCCCTTTTTCAAGTTTCACATATTTTGTATCGAGGTGGGATCCTTCAACACTTGCCCACTTCTCAGAGTTACATCATTCACTATTTCTTTAGGATTTCTCTCAGTATCAGCGGGGATAGTTCCTGGAGCCCTCTCAGATAATATTGTTGCAATATGTCCCACTTGTCTCTCCATGTTTCGAAAACCAGTGCCCAGTTCTTTGATTGCTTCTCCATGGGCGTCTAGCCTCTCATATGTCTTGAGAATGAAAGCCTTCATTAAATCCTCTAGACCAGGCTGAATGGGTTGTTGGGGCTGATATTGCTGCCTCTGCTGATTTTTGTATGCTGGAGCTCCTTGTCCCTGGGATCTAGAGTTATTTTGTTGCCAAGCATTCGCAGTACCTCTAGGTGAACTCTATGAAAAACCGAGGTGCCTCTGACCCATTGCATTGAAATTGTAGTTTCCCACAGCATTTACTTCCTCAATTGAGGCTTGACACTCATGAGTACGGTGTCCTCTTCCACATATATCACAAGCTGCGTGACGCTCATTTTGCATCGAGGCTAATGCCAACTTCCGTTTTTTCTTAGCTATAGCATCAAGTTGTACCTGCACAGATGTATTAGCATCAACTTGGTAAATACTAGTTGATCTTTTTCTTTTAGCACTCTTAGAGGGCCACTGATTAGCATCTCCTCTGGAGTCTTCTTCATCAAAGGGCCTCCAACTGCATTGCTCAATGTTCTACGCGAGGCCGGTGTCAATCTTTCCCAAAAATCCTGGAGTTGCATCCAGAGCTCAATTCCCCTATGTTGACACTTTCTAACTATCTCCTTAAGCCTCTCCAATGCTTCAAAAACAGTTCCAGTCTCTTTCTGGCAGAAGTTATGGATTTATCTTCTAATCTTTCCCGTCTTAGCTGAGGAGAAATATTTATCAAGGAATTTTATGGTCATATCCTCCCAAATTCTGATCGATCCACTGGGCAAACTCCGGAGCCACTCATTAGCATCATCTTTAAGTGAAAAGGGGAATTCCCTTAAGTACACTGCATCTTGTGACACCCCATTGTATTAAAAGGTGTTTATAATCTTCTCGAAGTCCATTAGATGCATGTTTGGATTTTTGTTTGGCTTCCCTATGAAGACACAACAATTCTGAAGGGTTTCAAACAACCCTTGCTTCAACTCAAAATTGTTTGCTGCAATCAGAGTTGGTCGAACACTGGATTAGTCCTTGAATATAGACCGGTCTAGCATAATCGCCAAGTGGTCTCCCAAGTAAGGGTTGATGTTGATTAACTTTGAGACCCTCTCTTCTTCATATATATTCTGTGCATCTCTAATATCTGCTTCCTCAGCATCCCGTGCAGCATTTTCTCGTTGTTGGGCTGCCTCTCTTGCAGCCAAATCTACATTATCATCACCATTTCCAGCCATAGTTTCTTTGGTTGAGGATCGCCCAACCTTTTCTAGCTTCTCGGTGAGATCTTTTTTTTCCTTAGTTGTCACAATTTTGTTTCTAACTCTGGCTCATATGGTAGCACTACTTTTGCAGAAGCTCAAGTCATGCACCAATCTTAACCTATAACCTAAAGAACACCAAACGTAAAAAAGGGAAAAAAAAAAATATTGATGGCCAATAACCAGCAACGATGCCAAAATTTGACGAGCTCAAAACACAATCCTAAATTATGCTCGGTAGTCAAATATAGTATTATATAATATCGTATCCATATGGATTGGATTTAAATATTATTCTCATAGTTTCTAGCTTGTTTGCCATCCAAGATGATAAACAATTTAGATTTATATGATTTCTAACTAAAATTAACTAAGAATCTAAAGTTGTTGACTAATGGCAATCGAAACAATGAATAAGCAAAGAAGGCTATCAATGGAAGAAGATAGAGTTTTTATAGGATAGGTGTAAGATAATTGTTTGCGATATAATTCTAGGTAATTCATTTTTAATGTTTGAGTGAGTCTTTCGAATTCACACAATTATTAGTTCAAACATTCAGCAAAAACTCCTCTCTCGATTAAGTCTTAACCTCACAAGATGAACCAATTTAAGCACGTGAAGATATGCAAGAATACGTAGTGGATTGGTCTTTAGGAGAACCTCTTTCGATTATTCTCCTAACTAGGTTTAATCAATGATTCAACTAAACTCTTTCGATTACTAATAAGAATTAATGAACTCAACCAACAATATAATGCAAAGATATCACAAGTTATACCTCTCTCGATTACATGAACAAGTGAATATGGATGCAATAATTAAATCATCTAAAATGATTCAATACATAAAACTAGAGTTATAATCCACAAAATATCATCAAAATATCAAATCCATCAAACACTAAAGCAGAACTACTCCATAGATATGGAGCAATTCATCAAAAATAAAGTTAAAGTAGAGGAAAATATAAATTCAATCCAAACTCGGGTTTTGAATAAGGAAGGAATGATGAAATCCTTGTGCTTGTGTTCTTCCAACTCCTACTTAGCCTCATTAGGTCGAATATGTGTCAAAAGTCCATAAAATAACGTTTTTTCATGTATTTATACCAAGTAGGGTCTGGCCCAGATGAAACCACATTCTCCTAGTCGAAATAGGATTTTCACTCTGTAAAGTTTGTACAGGCATGCCGCATGGGGTGATGCGCCATGCGGGGCATTAGTGGGGAAATCCAGAGAGTTAAGTTCTAACAAACAACATGATTTTTGGGCAGCCGTGGCACCCCACGCACTGTGGTAGTGGGGAATTCTCGGAGTACATATTGAATCTTTCTTTTTGACATCCAGACTTGGTCCTCGACCTCCGAACACAATCCCGACTTAATCACTTGGGCGTTTACTCATACTTCAAAGCTCCAAATAGCTCGAATTCATTCAATAACATCTACACAGCTCAGAATCACTCCTACAAGGTATAAAACACACAATAAGTGCAAAACACTATCAATTAAAGCTCAAACATGAATAAAGTGCAGTGAACTAGAGTGCAATAAGTGACTAAAACACGTAATTATAGCCTACCATCAATAGTTTAGAAACTAGGTACCATCACGACCCCTATGGTTGGATTTTAGATCGTGACAAGTTAGTGTCAAAGCTCTAGGTTCATAGGTTCTACGAATCATAAGTAAGTTTAGTAGAGTCTTGCGGATCGGTACAAAGACATCTATACTTTTCTTTGAGAGGCTATGCCACTATTAGGATATTCCACTTCTTTCATTCCTTATTATGCGGATTTATTGATTTTGGAGTTTGAGCTTTTGTCTTTCTATTCCCTCACAGATGGTAAGGACACAAGCTGTAGTTACTAATGATGCTACCCCTAGGGCTGGTGTTGATAGAGGCCGGGGCTGAGGCCCAGGTAGAGGTGAAGCACATGCTGCAGTGAGGGGCTATGCTAGGGCCACGATTGAGAAGCCACCAAAAGCCCCGGTTAGGGGATAGGCACCTGAGACACCTGTTGCTACCCATGGACTTTAGGATACTTTAGCACACTTTCAGAGCATGTTTGGGACCTTGGCTTAGGAGGGACTGATTTCGGTTGCACCAGCTACTTCTCTGACTGGGGGAGGGGTCCAAACTCCTGCTACACATACTCCAGAGTAGTGGTCTCATGTTGATCAGGCTTCGAGTGTTCTACCGGTGCATCCCGTGATTATGGTTCAGCGTGAGATTAGGCCAATGGCATTGGAGGAGGAGTAGAGGAAGTTAGAGAGGTTTAAGAAGTATCATACTCCTACTTTTAGTGGCATAGCTTCTGAGGATGCACAGGGTTTCCTAGACCAGTGTCACCGTATTCTACACACTATGGGCATAGTGGAGTTGAGCGGGGTCAACCTTACTACTTTCCAACTTACATGGCAGACATATAAATGGTGGCAGACATAAGAAGACAGTAGGCCAACTGGCTCAGCACCACTTACTTGGGCTCATTTCACTGATATTTGTTTAGGGAGTTCGTTCCACATACCCTCAGGGATGTGTTGCGCACCGAGTTCGAGTAGTTGCGCCAGGGGACTATGATTGTGTTCGAGTATGCTATGAGGTTTGCCGAGTAATCTCGCCATGCGCCTGCTTTGGTTTCCACTATAAGAGAGAGAGAGAGAGAGAGAGTTTGTAGATTTATTGAGGGACTCGGTTATGGTCTCAGATTTGGGATGGCACGGGAGTTGGAGACTGATACTCTATTTTATCAGGTTGTGGAGATTGCTAAGAGGTTGGAGTGTATCTGAGGTCTAGAGAGGGACGATAGGGAGACTAAGAAGCCTTGTAGACCTGGAGGATCTACTAGTCCCTACTTGGGGTCAGGGCGCGTCATGCTAGAGGTTTTGTTGGTCAACCATTTTAGTCTGCACTTCAGGCTTCATGTGGTGCTCCAGTTATCCATGGCTCAGGGCACTCGCTCCGGACAGCTCCCATAGCCATGTCATGAGAGAGGTTGTTTTGAGTGTGGGGATATTAGACACATGGTGAGAGATTATCCCAGACTCCGGATGGGGTATACCTCAGCCGAGTACTCAGGTTATGGTTTCCGCTCTAGTTGCTACTACACCTGCACAATCACCTAGAGACGGGGGACAGGTGGGTAGAGGGCATTATAGAGGGGGAGGCTAGGCCTGTTGTTATGGTTTCCCTAGTAGTACTAAGGCCGTTACATCAGATGTTGTCATTATAGGTATTGTTCTGGTCTACCATAGAGATGCACCCTATTTTATCTGGGTTATACTTAATTGTATGAGTAATCCTATTTTTTTTATATTTGGATGTGTCTCGTGATTCTTGGATTCTATTGTCTCTACATCCATTGGGGATTCAATTGTGGTGGACCGTGTCTATCGTTCTTGTTTGGCCACTATTGGGAGTCAGGAAATTAGGGTTGTCCTTCTGTTACTTAATGTGGTGAATTTTGATGTGATTTTGGGCATTCATTGATTGTCACCATATCACGATATTCTTGATTGGCTATACTGAGGTTGTTCATGTTGGAGGGGATAACAATTGAGAAGGTCCTAATGGGCTCCGAAGAGTTTGGGATGGGTTGGCCATGACTTGCGGTGGTGGTGCTTTGGAGGCATGGGAAGTCTGTTGTGTGTAGTGATTTTTGTTCCACGGGATTAAGTTAATGAAAGTTTTCCAGTTGATGGCATGTTATTCCTTCTTGTGATTCTCATTTGAGGATGGGATACTCATGTTTCTGTGTGGATCGGTATGTTTGGATCGGGCTACGTGTCACGGTGGGGTTATGTTAGGATGAGATTATTTGTGGTTATTTCATGTGTTTTGCTCTCCCTTATGGGGTGGATTCATAGTATGGTACCGATGGGGAGTTTTACCTATTGGACTTGTCAGATAGTTTTTTCATGTGTTTCTTTTTCCTTCTTCAGTTGCATTCGAGTTGCGGCTTGTTGGGTACGGATTGCGACGTATATGACTAGGTGGTGTTTGGTGTGGCTTGTCGATCGAATAGCTTATACTGGATGAGATGAGATCATTGGACCTGGAATTAGTGCAATCGTACTTTGATAAGGTATGTCAGGATAAGAATGTCATTGATCAACTTGGAGCTTGATATTGGTTCTTATCGGGCAATAGAACTCCATAACTTATTGGTTGGGTGAGTGGTTATGAGTTTCTACATATTTCTTACATCCTGAGAAGTTTGGTCAATGTTTTGGACAAGATTTTATTTGATATGAGGTTGTTTACCAGTATCGGATTTTGTAAAGAGCAACTATTATGGTCGGAAGATATTACTATGAGCATATGCGTTGTGTGGTACGTGGTGTGATTACATCTTGGAATATGGTTAGGGCTCAGATGTATCTTTTTTAGACTGATTTAGTGTGTAGATGTGAGGATTGGGTCTTATATAAGTTTCAGATGTTAGAGATTGGGTTCAAAGGTTTATGGACTAAAGTTGAAGGAAGAATCTTCAGTTACGATGTGATGTCAGGCGTTTATGGATCGAGGTGATGTGGGATCGCCCATGTGTATGTCTATGGTAAGTTTATACACTGAATTGATGGCTTTGGAACAACCCTTGATGTTGATACTCAATTTTTCCCTTGTGTTAGTCACTTAGCCAGTATATTTTATGATATATTTTTATCTTTAAATAATATTTGTAGAATATTTCCTCGGACTACTATTTCATGACTTGTTTTGAATATCAATCTTTTATACTTTTATCAAATTATTATCCTGAAATTTTTATACAAATAATTTTATTTCATTTTATAAGAATTTTAAAATTGATTCTAGCATTTTAATTGACAAATATTTATTAATTACTCCCTTAAAATTATTTATGAGTAATTAGTTGTCCAGACTAATTATTTACATTTTGATGCACATTTTATAGTATTTTATATTAATTTATACAATTATATTTGTATTTTTATATTATTTACATATTATTTGCAATAATAGCCTATGTTTTACAAATAACTATATTTATTATGTTATCTAGGCCAAAATAGCATTTTTATACTTTAACAATTATAATCTATTATTTTCAAAAAATGTTAATTTCAAAAACAGTATTTTATCATTTTACAACTATTTTTTATTCATTTTAATTAATTTTCGTGTTTTAAGTGGTGGCCCAATACATGTTCAAAATATGAACCAAAATTGGCCCAAATCTTAAGCCCAATTATCAGACCGAATAGCAGACGACTCCTTAGCCCAAATTCCTGGTCAAGTGACCCGTATCCTCCCTATCTCCCCTTTTAAAATCACAGCTGTTGATCTCTCAACAACAACGGCTCACAATAATCCCTCCTTCTCTCCTTATCTCCGCATAACCCCAAACTCTAACCCATTCTCACTCACACCAGCTACCTCTCAACACTCTCAATCCTCTCCACTCTTTTCCTCTTTGTGTGAAACCCAAGCCGCCTCACCCTAAATCCTCTATAAATACGTCTATATATACTCGAAGGGAGACGATTCTTGCACTCCTAGCTGATTTGTAGTTGTTGGACCTTAATTAGGGTTTGAAATTGATTTATTTCCTTTACCGGCCGCTTCACTAATTGCATGTGATTTTCCTTTTCCTTATTTTGTGTTTGACTAACTTCTTTCTATGATTGTTAGTTTAATCGAACACTATATAAACCCCTCCCAAATTTCCCCTTGGGAGAGACTTTTGAATCACTCTCTCTTACTCGCACTTGTTCTATTCTTTGTTCTCATTCTTTGACACTATTGTGTTCGATTGGTTATTGGTCGTCTGAAAGTCAAGGACAATGTGGTATTGCTTAACAACCTCTTCTAGTGCAAGAACTGCTCGGAGCCTTTTCGAGGCTCTTGTGAACTCTTGATCACTAGAGATCTGGGGTTCTCACTGTTCTCTTTCAACTGCTGCTATTGAGCCACTGCTGAAGCTCTAGTTTTTCTCATTCTTTGCTCGTCTATCTTGCAACTGGTTAGTATTCTCGACTCTTCAGTTTGACTGTTACTCCTTTATTTGTTCATTTTATGTTTATTATGTGTGCCAATATTGTCTAAACTCCTATCAAATAGAAAATCATGACTTAGGCTTTCATTGCAATTTGTGAATTATGTGTGGTGCTCCGTTGAATGTTTCACTGCAATTTCATTGTCAAAATGATGTTTTGAGAATCCATGTCTGTCGGTGTTAAATTGGCTTAATCTTAATACCTTTAAGGCCATCTTTGATACACATAGTGGTCGACTTGTATGATTTCTAACCTTCTCACAAATTGGAACTTACCTGCTGATTGATTTGTTGTACTGAGTTTATGATTTTGTTGGCCCTTATTTTTTATGATGAGTCTTTCCTGTGTATTTCCGCGTGTTATGTTCTCTGTATTAAGTTCTTGGTTAAGTCTTGCCTTATATTTTCATGTTGAAATCTTCCTGTGGGGACTGCTATTGGTATCTGCTCAGAATTGCTTCCTGAACATGTTTTACTTTAAGAGTATCATGCTAAATCTTTCATGTGTGAATGGCTACTTGCTAGTTTCTTAGAATTAGTCCTTAACCATGCCTATCGTAGGTTTTCATGTTAAAAACTATCCAGTAGAAATTCTATTTGGACGACTTCTTAGAAATGGGCCATGGGTGTGTTTTGCCTTAGATTTCCATGTTGAATTCTTACATATAGGAGTTGCTATTTGTTATCAGAATTGGATCATGACCATGTTTGCCTTGAAATTTTAAGCCAAACCTTTCCTGTGAGGAGCCCCTGTTTGTTATGCTCCTTGTAATTAAGTCCTGGCTGCTCTAGGGTGTTTATTTTTGTGATGTTATTTTTTGAATTAATTTCATAAACCTATAAGCCACCAGGTGTGTGTTTGCTCTGGCCTATGTGTGTTATATACCCCTTCATGTTGTAGGAACTCTTTTATGAGATCTTTTATAAGACTAATAGTTTTTGAAAGATGTCTTTGTCCTGTTTATGTGCTCTTTCACCTATTAAACATCACCTCCTAGGATTTTATTTAGAGATTTTGATATATGTTTGTTGCAATAGTGGGAATCCAATGTGCATATGTTCTTGCCCAAACTTGAGGTCGCCTGAATAATTGGTTTGCATAGGTTGTCAGTTGTATTCTTTGTGTTCTTGTTAGTTGTTAATCCTAATGGGGAAACAAGGTTTGCTTCTGTTTTTTCGTCCTGGTCTGTTGGGCCAAATTTGGTGTTGGGATAAAGTACACTATCAGCGTGGCCTTTGCACCTAGAGTTTGGCCTTGCCGCGTGCATGAAGTTCTTAGTCTATTTGAAGGCCCAAATGTTTCACTGGGTTATTCTGTATTTGTAATTGGGCCTGTAACTATTCCGTTTGGTCTATAACAACTTGTAAAAATAATTGATGGGCAAAATAGTTAAAAAGGGGGCTGGGGTAGTTTAATTCTTGCATAAATGGGTAGAGAGCATGCATATAGGATCCAAAATGACTTTATTTGCTTCTCGTCCATTATGTTATACTTCTGTGTACTACTTGCTAACAGACAACATGCCAATAGGACCTTCAAATTTGATTATCCGCTTAGAAATCAATATATTAGGACTCTAAGTAACTTGTACTTATGTACTGCCGACGTGATTGATTTAGAAAGTATGACCATAGGACACACTTCATGTTAACTTGTTTGAATATTTGCTCCTCCACTTTGAAATCATGTACTAGGATTTAACACTTAGCTATCATGTGTATAAGACTCTATATTAAGTATTGAAACCATTTGTGCTACCATGTCTTTCAACTATGTTCTCAACACCTCACATTAGAAATCATGACCATAGGACTCGTAAAAAAGAATTTGCATCACTTAATTGCTGTGTCGATATAAAACATTCTCAAATTTGATAATTTAGAGATCCTGCCTATAGAATTTAAAATAATCTATTTGCTAGACTATTCATGAAATTGACCAATTTATAACTGGTTGTTTACGTATACATAGAAATCATGTTTTAGGTTTAATTAATTCAACAACATACTCTGGTTCATAACTGACCGGTCTTAATCTCACGATTAGATGAGGATGTTCATAGGTCAATTCGCTTATTAATTCTGACACTTCCCCCATCACTGTAAATTGATAATTACTTGATATTCATATGAGTCTACGTAGGGGAGGTAAATATGAGCCCAATGTGTTTATTGTGCCTTTGTTGTGGTCCTATTTGTTTGAACTGTGTGGCGCCTAGTATTTTAATTTTGAGCAGTCCAGGACGAGTCTAGAACCACTAATATAGTGGTCCAACACCTCCTAAACAATAGGCATGGGACGGGTAGGCACGTATTGGGTACGACCTAGAATTGAAGTAGTGCTCTTTAGGTAAACAACTTAAAGATAGTAAACGAGTAGTTGAAGATGATAGTTTGTGCTCGCTGGATAATATGAGCAACCGTTGTACTTAAAGGGGTTGCGAAGTATTATTTATGTTTCATAGGATGATCCTTTAGGCTTAAAAATTTAGGACCCCTGTTATGTCTAATTGTTCCTTGTATAGTCAAATCTCTTGTCCAAAGTTTTAACTATTAGTTTCATTAGTGAATAAAGAGTGTTTTGTTTTTCAAATCACTCCCTTTACATCATTTGTGTATTACTTCTTTTGATTAATTATTTCATAACTAATCTCTTACCTAGACCTTTTGCTCCCTTAATTCAATAATGTATTAACTTGCATACTCACATAGGATAATTATTTATAGTTCGATAAATCCCACATAGTCTAGAATTCGGTCGGGAACCATAGTTATGGACATCGAAGAGTGACTAACACCTTCTCTTTGAGGTAATTTGAGCTCTTACCCGATCTTTGATAACATAGACTAGTTAAAATAGAGTTATTGGCAAATATGTGCCCTAACACACCTTAAAAGTATTAGGTGATGACTCTTCTCTTTTAATGCTCCTTTAAACGAGTTGTCACTAGTCGAAACACGCTTTCGCGAGAAAACAGTGCGCGAGACCTTGACGACTCTACTGGGATATACATAGGCTTTTACCATGATGGATTTTTGCCTGTGTGGGATTGCTTATTGAATTGCTTGATTTGATTTCTTTCATGTACCTCCCTTTCCCCATCCCTTTACCTGCTCGAAATTATTGCGTCATGAACCTCCTTTTCCCCTCTCCATTATTTGCTTTATAGATTTAATCATGCTTTTTTTATTTTGTGAACCATGCTAACTATTTCCCTTGTCTTTTCTTTTCCTTTTCCTCGCTTATTTTTATCGCATTATTTAATACTACCTTTGTGTGTTTTTCACCATGTAAAATTACTTGGCTATATGTTATCACTTTTAGCCTAACCATGCTTTTAACGTCATGTCCCACTCGTTCCTATTATCAACATAGCGGTGCTTGATGAGTGTCTGCATTTTATGAAAATACCCTTTTAAATCGGAAAGGCTTATTAGCGGCAGACTAGTCAATCAACGTTGCAGTTGACGGTCCCGTGCCTTTCTCTCTCAAGTTATCGCTTGAGAGTACTGGTCAAGACCCTTTAGTAACCTACTCTGATTGAAATTTTGCATGCATCATGTTAAACATAGGATGAATTAAATCGTGGCGTATTAAATATATTTAGATAAACCTTGTCCAAAGTCCAAAGGGATCTCTACAATCCCGTGGGACACATTCATACTATGTGCATTACTTGGAGAAAATATGCCAAAGTATTGACTATTATCACTTAATTAATCAAATTAGGATGGGGAAGGGCTAACTCTTTTTCTTCAATGGAGAAAACGAATCACGACATTCCTTGGTTCGGTATGGTCCAGAAAATTACACCCACGTTGATTGATTGTTGGAACTACCTCCCTTGGTGTGGTAGGAATCATGCAAGAAGGATACTAGGTAACTTTCCATCCCTAATGGAGATTCGGCCAAGCAGGGAACTGATCGAGGCTGCTACTATGTTTTGGGATGAGAAGAGGACCGTCTTTCAATTCAAAATCTTGGAGATGACCCCTCTTTTGGAAGAAATTGGAGGTTTAGCTAGACTCCCCTGGGATAGTCCAGATTTGTTGGTACTGGAAAATCATACACCTCATGGTTTTCTAAAAATATTTGGGATCAAGAAGAATGATGAACTAGGCTGCCTAACAAGTCTTACATTCCCTTCGACTTTCTTTATGACGGGTATGGACATAGCAAATCACATCGGTTGTATCATGAAGAATTGGCCATCACTTCTGTTGGGTGGATTCACCATCGGGTTTATGTCTTCATTGGGTGTTTCTTAGGGTTGCTGATCTTCCCGATTCAAGGAGGAAAAATTCATACTCGACTAGCCATGGTTGCCAGAACCATGATGGAAGGAATTGAGGGACAGACCTACACTATTGTTCCCATGATACTAGCAGAAATGTATCGAGCCTTGGACTGATGCAAGCACGGGGCTTGTTACTTTGAGGGGTGCAACCTTCTGTTACAAATATGGTTAATAGAGTACCTCCAAAAGGGCGACTACTATCAAGAATTCCTTCGCGGGCTGATAAATGACTATATTGTCAGCCACCACCCAAAGTATGGGTACACCTCTTCACCAATCTGAATGCTCAAGGATGGGTACACCTCTTCAGCAATCTGACTTATGAATAGGTACACTAAATGTTCGAATGTTTTCCAAGCAAGGAGTTCATAATCCAATCCAAGAAGGCCACTCATTTGGTGTTGAATTGATTCTGAGGTATTTACAATTATGCTCCAATAAGAGCAATGAGGGAGGCTGGAAGAAAGTAGGTTATACCCCAAGTAGCCAACATGACACAATACAAGGCAGATTTTAAGGGGGACATCATTTCTTTCAAGTTCAAAGCTCATCATACGTGGAATCAAAAAATCATTGTGGAAGAAGACACGATAGAGCCCAATAGGTATCATGCTGACACATGTACTATTACCTTTCGTGGTTAGAATATTACACAACCAGAGATGTCAAACCGGGTATCAAGAAAAAGGGAAGAATCATAGATGAAGAGGTTGAAGCTCAGGTGAATTACAAGACGCTGCGAAAGGGGGTCTTCGAATCCGAAGCAAACACATAGAGCAACACAAGACAAATATAGAAGAAATAAGAAAATGGAGAAAGATAGCAAACAAAACAATAGAGAGTTTGGAATAAGTATTGATGGAGTTGGAGGGAAAAAAGAGGAAACCACTCTGGGACTACCAGGGTATGGGTTATGTTGAAGGTGGAAAGCTAGCAATGGCTAATCTATTTCTTGACATGCGCGACCTCGGGAACATGATTGAAGGAACAAAGAAAGCAAGACATGGATAAGGGCCATGTAATGACCCAAATCGAAGGGGCGCGACGGGCACCCGGTGCCTTACTCAACTGAGTACCAACGTAATGTATCTTTATTATCATGATATGATGGGTAAATGAGTCGGAAAGGCCATCATGAGACAACGAGAATACAACATGAAGGAATACTCGACATAGGTCAATCCAAAATGATATACAAACTTATAATTATGACATACGGGCCTATAAGGCCGAAATGATCATTTGTACACTCAAAACATAGGCCAACATGGACATACAATCATCCATATAGATGACATCTGTCTACAAGCCTCTAAGAGTACATAAATATCATAAATCAACTCCAGAGCATACTGACCAAATAAGCAACTCCATAGCAAATGGGTATATGCGTACATAACATCATCAAGCCTCTGAGGGCATCCAATCATATCATCTCGGCCTCAGTGGGCGAAATCATCAACGTATACCAACTGATCTGGTGGTGGTGCATATATAATAATGTAACCTTTCCCCATACCCATATACATATATATATATATATATATATACGCGTATATAATGTCATCTGTTCCCGGGTAAATGTACATGTATATATGAATGCATTGCATAATGAAGTAAGTCAATTGGATCTCTCGGGATATCATAAGATCAATATGCCTTCGGTTAATATCACGAAATAAACTTTATCAACTTACGTAGTTTCTAAGACCCATGAACAGACAATATAATATTAGGATATATGGGGAATCAAGAACATAGAAAACCCTAGTATTTCTAATAATAGAGTCGTTTGTGAAATTTGTACGTTTGCTCGTTTCATTGTATCATATGGATCATGCTAAAAGGAAAGAAGGGATAGACTTAGAATACCTTTGTTGTTTACTTAACCACACGATGTCGGTTCAGCCTGTTAGTACTTCAATCTATAACAAACAATAAGGGACCATTGTTAAGCTTACGGAAGCTAGAACTCAACACAAATGAGCGACTAGCTCGTCTACAAAATTTTGGACAGCACCTCCCCTTATTCTTTTCATTTTTCTCAAATCAAACAACACAACAAACAATATATAAATAAGCTCCTTCTCCAGTAACCAACCACAATTTCAATTTAGAAATAAGCTCACTACAAACCAATAATGGTCCGGCATCAATAACAGCAAACGAGCATGAAACTCGGTTTTACAATATCAACAACACTTCTCCAAGACTTCTCTTCTTCCAAACACATTAACCACAATAGCAATAGTATTCTTAAGTTATATCTACTGATTTCCAGCCATAAAACATCAAGAATTCAACTCCAAAATAGTCCAACAACTACAACACTTCAACATGAAGTTCAACCTACTTCACAAGTGTTGCACCCCATATTTTCGTACATGGAAGTACGCCATAAGTAAATTGATATAATCTCGGAAATGAGATGTTACATTCCGTATTTTCGTATGTTAAAGTTTTGTCGTAAGGTAATCGACGTAAGTTCGGGAATGAGATTATTGTGAGATTATACGTATTATGCTATTTCAAACAAGTGATGAGTAAATTCATGAAGGTGAGAGGGTAAGCAAATCGAAGAAAATAAATTTCGTCGAAATTTGACATTTTGAGATAAAATACGGTCCGAGCTAAAATACCCGGTATTTATGGACTAGTACCATACAAGGTACCACATGACCGTGATTATAATATGTGAAAAGTGAGTGGTATTTTAAGTAATTTGAGATAATTCCTAATAATATGGATAATTGGATCATTATTGGTTAATGGAGATTAATAAATTAATTAAAGAACTAAGTGGGTAAGAATTGTGATAAGGATAAATTCTTCCCCCATGTGGCAGCAAACCACCTTATCATTCATGACTCATTAAGTCATTAGATAAGGTGGCAAAATAAGGGATATGGTGGCTGCCACATCCGCATATAAGACATCTAAAACCTTAAGATTTTGTTAGGATGGGAAAATACGATTTGGTAAGAAGGTTTCTATAAGTAAGACACTTACGTTGAAAAGTTTCAAAACATGATTTTACAAGTGACTTTCGTTTCATATATCTCGCTTCATAAGACTCTCCTACAAAGTGAGATACTTTGACGTGATTTTTCTCATCAAGAATTTCATACAAAATTACACCGCATAATAGCAACGTAAAATTTTGCGGTTCTAAAGGAGTACGACAATTTTTTCCAAGAATATCATACTGATTTTTCCCTACTCCAGGTATGTTAAGGCTATCTCTTCTTTCCTTTTGGCATGACCTATATGACACGAACGAAATGAGCAAATGCACAATTTTCATAAATGACTCTATTCATAAAAATATTAGGGGTGTCTATATTCTTGATTCTCCATGTGAATTATTATTATATCTTTTGTTCATGGGTCTCAGAAAAATACATATTTGCTAAAATTTATCCGACAGGCATATTATTTTTATGACATTTCGAGAAAATCTTAGTAATGTATTTCTTATGGCATATTATTTTTATGACATTCCGAGAAAATATTATTAACCCATTTCTTATGCATTTCATGCATTCATACATATACATTGACCCGTGACCAGATAGTATTATATACGCATATATATGTATATTATATGTATATAGAATATGGAAAAGGTTATGGCGTTATATATGCACCACCACCTGATCAGCTGGTATACGTTGATGATTTGCCCACAGTGGCCGAAATGATATGATGGGATGACCTAATTGGCTTGATGATGTTATGAACACATATACCTATGCATGGTATGACATTTATACGCATATGCATGACATTATAAAAATAAAATGATTCAAAGAGCTATACAGACGTACATGTCGAATCTTTTACTCTGTGTTTCTCTCATGTCTATTATTTACTGATTTTTATTCCTTACATACTCGGTACATTATGTGTACTAACATCCTTTTTGCCTGGGGACGCTGCGTTTCATGCCCGCAGGTCTCGATAGACAGGTCAAGAGTCCTCCAAGTAGACGATCAGCTCAACAGAAGATATTTGTGCACTCCATTTGCTACGGAGTTGCTTGTTTGGTCAGTATGATTTAGATGTGTATGGTCTGGTATGGCGGGGCTCTGTCCAAACCTTTATGACAATTATATGCTCTTAGAGGCTTGTAGACAAATGTCGTGTACGTGAAAGTTTGTACGACCTTGTCGGCCTATGTTTTGACTTTAATAATGATCATGTTGGCCTATTTGGCCTGTACGTCACGTGTATATGATGAAGTAATAAGAAAGATACGTTACGTTGGTACTCGGTTGAGTAAGGTATCGGGTGCCCGTCGCGGCCCATCAGTTTGGGTCGTGACAACAAGTTTCCTTTACCAAATCAACTAGATATACAAAGATGATCTTAAATACATATAGGAGAAGTTAAACCTTACCTTGGCAGAAAGAAAACTTGTCCAACTAAGCTTTACTTCAAGCTCAAATAAGCTCTTTACCCCAAACAACAAAGTAGAGAGATAACTAGGTGATCTTGATCCTCCAAGAGAGAAATCACCTTACCAACTTGTGGATTTGGTCTTGAACCCTAAGATAACGTTGAGAGAGGTCTTGGGATGATATTTTGGAGCTCCTTCACATTGCAATAGAGGGAGAGGTATTCTAAATTATTCTCTAAATAAAATATCTATGCATATGTGGCCTTACTTATGAGCTTGGGACGATGGATTGGGCTGCCCATCTCTATCCATTTCCTTTGGCTTTTAATTTGGTCCATAAATTCTAAGTAGGTGATGCACCTACTTGTCACCTACTTAATCAAGTAGGTGATACATGTTGGTTCTTTTTCCTTTTTTTTAAACATGTGTCTCATCCTCGTTAATTAATTTGGACATGTGTTGAGTAGCTCAAGCAAGTAGGACGGAAAGTAAGTTGGTGAAGCTGGCATGTCGTGTAAGCAAGTAGCTAGAGCAAGTATCCCAGTAAGCAAGCAGCTCAATTTTATTTATCCATTATCTCATTTTTTTCAAAGTCTCATTCACCTTAACTTACTTAAGACTTCAATAAACCTTCCTTAGCCTTGTAGAAGGATTTCATCCTTTTGAGCTTACATCAGTTGACTAACGGCGTACTTTCACGTATGAAAACATGGGGTGTAACATCATTCCCCCCTTTGGAACATTCGTTCTCGAATGTTGACTGGTGAGCTTATCATTCTCATAACCTATAGCTTTTACGAATACTTTAATACTATCCTTTCCATCTAGGCAACTGTTCTAGAAGAAATCCAAAGGCCAGGGCATTCCCCCCTTTACGCCTCTTTCTCACACCACAGCTTTTGGTCGGAATTCTTCCAATCTTGTAACTATTTCTACCTTCTATCATGCAGTATGTATGACTTTGTCCTTGTATGTGCGCATATTCGACTTTTCTCTTATTTTCCCTCCATCTTTTAGCCAATCTCTAGGCCTCACTTTTTGATTATATACAGAACTATGACAAGCCATCCCTCTAGGCATCTATAGGTGTACTAAAGTTCTTCGCTCGGTACTTTGTTGAACTTATGACCATTGCAATATCTTGTTTCATAGCCTCGGTTATCTACGCTTATGGCTTTACTACATCTAGGTAGGTCATACCATAACTCTTACTTCGGTTTATTATTACTGGGGTCTGCTACCCAACTCCAGGTTACTCTCTCACTGCTTATCCTATATGTATAAATCTAAGTCCTTTAATGCTTCCTTATTATTGTTCATCTAAAGAAGGACATCCTTATCTCCTCTCATACATTGGAACTTTTATCCATCTATTGTTGATTCACCTCAATGTTGATCTATGATCTACCACTGATAACTTCAAACTTCTTACATAATACATTGTCACTAGGGCTCACGTCGCATGGGGAATATCTGAAGTTTTGCTTGATCCACCTTAGGGGCGATACTATACTTCAATAACCGTATTTCATAGCATCCCAATGTGATTCATCTTATGGGAGGTATTCTAGTCCCGTGCAATTCATGAAATACCTTTTCTTTAAATCGTTACTACATTGAAGGCCTAAACGTCATCCTCTTATCTATCACAATTATACCCTTATTGTACTACCAGGGCAGCATTCCATCTCTTCTAAATGCTCCTAGTCTTAGATTCCTCCGAGTTAATTTAAGCTATACCGAGCTTTCCATAACTTACGGAAATCATCAGCTCTCTTGTTTTGATGGGATTAATCCCGAGGCCTTACCTATTCTTCTCACTCACCTTTTCTCATCTTTACTCCTATATACCTAAAACCTTTGTTACATCCCGTACTTTAATACTAGGATGAGTTGTAGTAATCCATATGAGCTTGAAAGGATTAAGTCCATTCACGAGATTTTAAAGGATTTGTGATTATGTTATTGTAAGACCCCGTAAGTTTAACAACCTTGATACCGTTATATACATTTAATATGGTATTTTGAATGGAATATTTTTTTAAAAGAAGGTTTGAAAAATATAATTTTATATAGTTATTAATATTACTACTTTCGAATATGCTTTAAATTATACACAGAATATAAAAGAGTTTATGAGATTTTCTTTATTGTAAAGATAGAAATTATTTTCTCACAAGAAAAGAAGGTTATCTTTTTACCATCTTAAGAATTAAGCATACGAAAATTTGTAATCTTTATATGAGATTAGAAAAATTAGAAGTTGAGAAAATATATGTATTTTTTCATGGATGTTTTAATGAAATAATTTTGAAAGTGTAAGACAAGGACTTTTAGTTTTCAATTGTATTACTATACATGGATTTGTTATTTATTTGCACTTACCATGATGTTTTTAAAGAGGATTAAGGGGATAGGGAATGTAATCTTTCTTTCTAAGTAGGTCCTACCTAATAATGGGACATTCTTATCAATGTTTGGATAAGGAAACGATACTTGTTAAATGTGCTATATACGTGTGTGATATTGGAATCACTTTCTATGACTCATCCCTCCAAAATTATTAAATTAGGTGGGAAAGTGGGTCTTACATGTGCTTTACACTAACACTAAGACACAAATAACGTACAGATATGCGAAGAAAGGAAACAACTTGAAAGTGATAATCTTCTATAACTAGAAAGTTTTCCTTAGAAGGTATATCTTGCAATGAACCAAGAATGGAAACAACGAAGACATCCTTGCTGTTTAAGGAGTGAAATTATCTACTGGGTAATTAATTAAAGAATCTGATTCTTTTTCACTTATTGAGATTATGTGTGGAGAAGTCCAAGTTCATCGCCTTCGATAAAGTCATCACTAAAGGTATGTTATGGCTAATTCTTCTTTCTTTTGGCATGATCCAAGTAACGACACGTAAACATAATGTTATTCCATAAAAGGTTCTACTCTTAACAGTTAAGAATGTCTATGTTATTCTTTCCGGTAAAATGATATTCAAGTATGTCTAAGTATGCTCCTAAGTCTCTATTGAGGTATTTGATAAAGATCTTAATGTTTATAATATAGTAATACATGCATCTTTATGCATTTACCACCGGGCTACGGCCGGTTGGGCAATTATATATTTACCACCATGCTACGGCTGGTTGGGCAGTCATGCATATTCATTTACCACCGTGCTACGGCCGTTTGGGAAGACATGCATTAACCACTGGGCTACGGCCGGTCGGGAAGTTACCACTAGTTGGGCAATTATGTATCATTATTTACCACTGGTTGGGCAGTCATACATTTACTACCGTGCGACTGCCGATCGAGCAGTTACCACTGATCAGTTGGGCAGTCATGCATCATACGATATGGAAAATAGAAATAGTCTCAACGAGAAGCATTATATATGTAAGTATAATAAGTATGCATATACGGTAGCACTTCAGAGATTCAGGTTGATTCTTGTATGTCTTTAATTAATGTTGACTTATTGTTATGTTTTAGTTCTGTCTTACATACTCAATACATTATTCGTACTGATGTCCTTCTGTTGGGGACACTGCATTCATGCATGCATGTATAGATAAATAATTTGACGAGCCCTCATAGTAGACGAGATTGCCATTCAGCGAAGGATCGGTAAGACTCCACCTCATTCGTAGTGCAGCCGAGTCTTTGAGTCATCGTGTCAGAGTTTTGCTACAGACTTATGGTTAGGCCGGTACCCTGTCCCATTCGTATGTCAAATAATCTTAGAGGCTTTGTAGACAGAGGTTCATTTTGTATAGTATGTTAGAGGCCTTGACGGCCCATATGTACTCATATTTTAAGAACGATGGTTCATTGATACAATGTTTGCCCACTTATAGTTATACATTATGAGTTGTGGCTATGTTGGCTCATGATAGTTATAGAAGAAAAACAAATAAGTTACAGAGGGTTTCGCTCGGGCTAGTACGGCACCGGGTGCCAGCCACGCCTCCCCAGCTTGGGGCGTGACAAAGTGGTATCAGAGCAAGTCGTGTCCTAGGGAGTCTACAAAGCCGTGCCTAGTAGAATCTCACTTATGGGTATGTTGCACGCCAGATTTATAATTGAGAGGCTATAGGGATTTTAGGAAATGTTACCCTTCTTTTATTTTCAGATCGTGCCATAGAGATGAGTCGTAAGAAGTCAGTATGAAGCTTTTGCTAGATTTTGTATGCACGAGAGGTGCAGGTATAACAGTAGAGCTTTAAGGTTTAATTTCCACCTATGTGGAAGGGAGGTTATGAAAGAAACAAAAGATACGATGCGAGATTGAAAAGTAAGTAAGGTAAAGGTGAAGAGGATAAGAGATACTCAAGTACAAAAGATTGTGAATAGTCGAGACTTCATACATAGTTTGGGTTTTAGTTTAGTTTACAGAGGAGACCCTAGTGAAAATTTCGTAAATCTCTAAGAGTTAACATTCGAGGACGAATGTTTTAAAGGGGAGAGTATGTTATATCCCGTACTTTAATACTAGGATGATTCGTAGTAATCCATATGAGCTTGAAGGGATTAAGACCATTCACGAGGTTATAAAGAATTTGTGATTATGTTATTGTAAGACCCCGTAAGTTTAACAACCATGATACCGTTATATACATTTGATATGGTATTTTGAATGAAATATTTTTGTAAAAGAAGTTTTGAAAAATATGATTTTATATAGTTATTAATATTACTACTTCCGAATATGCTTTAAATTATACACAGAATATAAGAAAGTTTATGAGATTTTCTTTATTGTAAAGATAGAAATTATTTTTTAACAAGAAAAAAAGGTTATCTTTTTACCATTATAAGAATTAAGCGTACGAAAATTTGCACTCTTTATATAAGATTAGGAAAATTAGAAGTTGAAAAAATATATGTATTTTTACATGGATATTTTAATGAAATAATTTGGAAAGTATAAGAGAAGAACTTTTAGTTTTCAATTGTATTACTATACATGGATTTGTTATTTATTTGCACTTACCGTGATGTTTTTAAAGAGGATTAAGGGGATAGGGAATTTAATTTGTCTTTCTAAGTAGGTCCCACCTAATAAAGGGACATTCTTATCAATGTTTGGATAAGGAAAAGATATTTGTTAAATGTCCTATATATGTGTGTGATATTGGAATCACTTTCTATGACTCATCCCTCCAAAATTATTAAATTAGGTGGGAAAGTGGGCCTTGCATGTGCTTTACACTACTACTAAGACACAAATAACGTACAGATATGCGAAGAAGGGAAACAACTTGCAAGTGATAATCTTCTGTAACTAGAAAATTTTCCTTAGAAGGTATATCTTGCAATGAACCAAGAATGGAAACAACGAAGGCATCCTTGCTGTTTAAGGAGTGAAATTATCTACTGGGGTAACTAATTAAAGAATCTGCTTCTTTTTCACTTATTGAGATTATGTGTGGAGAAGTCCAAGTTCATCGCCTTCGATAAAGTCGTCACTAAAGGTATGTTAAGTCTAATTATTCTTTCTTTTGGCATGATCCAAGTAACGACATGTAAACGAAATGTTATTCCA
This sequence comes from Nicotiana otophora, assembly GCA_000715115.1. Classification (NCBI taxonomy): domain Eukaryota; kingdom Viridiplantae; phylum Streptophyta; class Magnoliopsida; order Solanales; family Solanaceae; genus Nicotiana; species Nicotiana otophora. Next base: position 262,867 of record AWOL01S0071097.1, on the reverse strand, counting down.
TAAGTGGTTCTAATCTTAACAGTTAAGAATGTCTATGTTATTCATTCCGGTAAAATGATATTCAAGCATGTCTAAGTATGTTCCTAAGTCTCTATTGAGGTATTTGATAAAGATGTTAATGTTTATAATATAGTGATACATGAATATTCATGCATTTACCACCGGGCTACGGCCGGTTGGGCAGTTATACATTTACCACCGAGCTACGGTGCGTCGGGCAGTCATACATTTACCACCGAGCTATGGCTAGTTGGGCAGTTATACATTTACCACCGTGCTATGGCCGGTTGGGCAGTCATGCATATTTATTTACCATCATACTATGGCCGGTTGGGCAGACATGCATTTACCACCGGGCTACGGTCGGTCGGGCAGTTACCACCGGTTGGGTAGTTATGTATCATTATTTACCACTAGTTGGACAGTCATACATTTACCACCGTGCGACGGCCGGTCGGGCAGTTACCACTAATCAGTTGGGCAATCATGCATCATACGATATGGATAATTGAAATAGTCTCAAAGAGAAGCATTATATATGTAAGTATAATAAGTATGCATATACGATGGCACTTCATAGATTCAGGTTGATTCTTATATGTCTTTAATTAATGTTGACTTATTGTTATGTTTCAGTTATGTCTTACATACTCAGTACATTATTCGTATTGATGTCCTTTTATTGGGGACACTGCATTCATACCTGCAAGTACAGATAAACAATTTGACGAGCCCTCATAGTAGACGCGATTGCCATTCAGCAAAGGATCGGTAAGACTCCACCTCATTCGGAGTGCAGCTGAGTCTATGAGTCATCGTGTTAGAGTTTTGCTATAGACTTATGGTTAGGTCGGTACTCTGTCCCATTTGATGTCAAATAATGTTAGAGGCTTTGTAGACAGTGGTTCATTTTATAGAGTATGTTAGAGGCCTTGACGGCCCATATATACTGATGTTTTAAGAACGATGGTTCATTGATACAATGTTTGCCCACTTATAGTTATACATTATGAGTTGTAGCCATGTTGGCCCATGATAGTTACAGAAGAAAAACAAATAAGTTACAGAGGAGTTCGCTCGAGCTAGTATGACACCGGGTGCCAGCCACGCCTCCCCAGGTTGGGGCGTGACAACCTTGTCGCTCTATGATACTTTAGCTTGCGACCTACACATATCTATTTATAATACTCATAGCCTTCCTTTAACTTGCTAGCACCATGGATTTCCTTTCGTGCTTTCTCAATTATCTTTAAACATAAGCAATTACTTTTTCTGGTCGTTCTGCCACTTGCTGTATTAATACTTGACTTATCTTAGTGCCCACGAATACTAGAATTTCATGTAACTCATATGATCTCAAATGTCACTTTTGAATTTTTTTTTCAGTTCCCATTCATTAGCCATGATAGGTGCCACTTTCTTATGGAGTGCATACAATATTGTAGTGAGACTGTTTTTGCAAGACTATTTCTTCTTCAAGTTAATATGCTTAGGTTGACGCCTTCTTCCATATTTTCTCAGCTAGTCTTTCATTGTAGTACTTAGGAAAGACCCCCTGACTTTTGTAAAGCTGCGAGCTTATTGCATCGTATACTCGATGGAATTCTTGATGTTCTTACTCGCCCATAATTATCCTTAGTTACTTACCTCCGCGCCTTTGTACATGTAGGGTTACTTCTGAACTAAAATTCTGATTATCTCCCCAGTGTTACTCTCTTTTATTTTCGTAACACTTATACGGTACCTTTAACTACCCCAACTCATATCTAAATGTTTTTCAAGGATTACAATATCATATCTGCGAGAATAAATTCCCTATGTTGGGCTTCATTATGTTTATCTTGCATGATCTGCTGATTTATCTGTATCCTCTTGCCTAGCCATAACTAGGCTCTACCTGAATCAACTAATAAACTACTCGTTGGTCCATTCTTATATCTATGTTATGCGTAATAACTCTTGGGATATGTCCTTTGTCTTAACTTACCTCTCGCACTAGCTCCCTTATATATCAAGTATTCGTTCACACTTATTTATCAATAACATACTGGTCGGGAAGCCTTACTGCCTCTCCCTACCATCGTGCTTGCATAATGTTCTGGAGTCGTAACCTATCTGTAGGATTTGAATAAGTTCAATCTCATCCCTTTCTCATTTTTATCGCATTCTTCTTTTACCATTCCATAGTTACCTGAACCACTTAACTCTGACTTAATACTATATCACACTATCTTCCCCCCTTTAGGGGGAGTACTAGCATTTAATGCTCTAAAATTTTACATTCAAATATTTTACCTCTTCATTTTCGGCATCGTTTCATATATTCAATGACCCTTACTCGCCTTGCGTAACCATTCTATATCAGGGATAACTGAATTCCTTACACACGAAGTTGACACTTAGTGTAACTGGCACACTTAGTCCCTTAAGCTTAACTCTGCTCACAGTGCTTGCTTTAGGGAAGCGTCTTCATGAATGACCTTTAAATGTTGTTCTTATGTTGTCCATTCTATTATTGGTGGACCGCGGTCTCTCAAATTCTCACAATCCTGACTATTATCAAATCCTTTGGTCCCTAATTCATGTTTTGTTTTTCTTGTTCACTAGACCATATCGATTCCTATTACTCCGGGGACTAACTTTTCCTTCTGGTAATCACATTGGAGTCACCAACTTATTTCTCGGAATGAGGATGACTTTATGGCTTATACTCTTTTATTGTTTCAAGGCATGTCTCCTCTTGTCTTTTACTTCACTTGGCTATAGACTCTGTCATCCTATCATATTTTGATTTACCGTTGTCACTCTTTATCACATCTTACTCATAATGCTTCATTTATACTCTTCTTATTCACCTGTTAATGTTTTTGTCTATCACTTTATTCTAAAAACTTCAATAAAACATTCTTTCGCTTTTAGCTCCCCTTGCTCCATCCACTGTCTCTTCGGGTTGCCTAACATTCTTTCTTGGCTAGGGACGGGAGCCATACTAAGGTAAATATTTATCCCTTCGAGGATTCCAGTGCCTATCCTTTGAAAATATCAGCTAACGCTAACAATCCATCCACTATTTGGGTTACTCAAACCTCAGTTGGATCCTGATATCAAGTCCTTCTCTTAAACTATATATGTTAGCTCCCACATGGCATAACTAAGATGGGTGTGGCCAATTGTACATACCTTTGTTACTGTTGAAGGTAACTCAAAATTCTTATATTTCTCTACCTCAATTGTAAATGCTGATAATCTTCATTAACTGGGTACCTCGTACCCTTCTTCACCTTACTTCTTTTACTTGCTGAAACTTGTATCTACCTTCTGATTCTCTTATTTATTTTTATCATATGGGTGGATAGATATTTTTTCCTAGGGCTCCTTATCAAGAAGCTTACACGTCTTAGTACACACATAATTTTCTGAAGACCTCACAATTACTCATCATAAGCATGATGCAAAATCGAGTTCCTCTTACTCAACTCTTCCACAGCCACATTCAATCTCTTACCACAGTGGCCATATTTCATATGTCATTATCACCCCTTTCACTTGCAAACATCATCATGGATTATCAACAACAAAGCATCTCTAATCACGACCTTTAGTACACATATGAGCAAATAAGAGTCTTAGGCACCTTGGCTTTTCTTCCACAATTTGGCGTAATAACTAGCATTTGAGACATAATTGAATTCATAATATTTCCACACATTGTCAAATTTGAATACAATCTCGAAGAATAACACAATATGATAAGATCATTCGGTATACATTTTGAACATATAACTTTTGACACAGGGTTTATTCAAAATAGTCAAGTTTATAAGAAACAACTCGGAACATGAGACATAAGAGCTTGAGCCAATGATAACTACAACTTATGAGGACATCATGGATTTGATTCTACAAGAAGAGTTTAGCCAACATACCTCGCTTTGAGCTTCCTTAAATTACTAGAATATTAGAGAAATCTTAGCAACTTCGGTCTATTTGAAAATATAACAAAATTGAACATAAATTAGGAAGGTATTCATGGTTTCAGCTCATTTGAGCATTTTAACAAACACTAGGTGGACATTATGACCTCAAGGTCCTCCTATCGTGGATTCCTTCGTCCCACAACACAAAGTCTACCCATTTGAGCTCAAAAACCTTCCCACAAACCTTGATAGTACATGCATGCAAAAATAACACTCTCACGCCCAAGAATCACACTGCCCATTAACCATTTTCTACCCCAAACTCGAAATGGAAACTAGGGTATGGAACCTTACCTCTTGGATGAAGACCTAGTGAGTTTTCCTTGTGAATTCTCCAAGTCTTGAGCAAGGATTGATGAACAATTAGCTTAGGAATCCCGCTATAACTCTAGACTACTTTCCTCTCTCTAGAATATTAGTTAGGACCAGCCAAAATAAACCCCAAGTTGTTTTTGTAAAAATAGGATTGGGTGAAATTTTCAAAACTTAAACGCTACGAAGCTGGGTCTGCAGTCACAGACTAGACCGTAAAATAGGTATGCGGCAAACAAAGGGGACCATAGAAAGGGTCCCAAAAATTGGGCAGGGTTGGATAGGTCTGTGATGAATCTGCGGTCCGCAGATCAGTTCTGCGGTCGCATAATGGACCGCAGAACCTCCTTCCGAAGTTTTCTCATGCTGGATCTGTGATGGATTGTGCGGCCCGCGAAATGGTTATGCAGTCACATAATGGGATGTATAATGGTCCTCAAAATTAGCTCAAGTTTTGCTTCACTCTGCGGCCGATCTGCGGCCCACAAAGTGGTTTTGTGGTCGCATAGTGGACCGCAAAAATACCATGGTCTGCAAAATGATCCCTTCAACTCCCCGACGTAGTGTACAACCCACAAAGTCTGTACCGCGGCGAGCTTGCTCGCCGCGATGAATTTCTACAACCGTCAATCACATTACTCTACCTAGGTGCCACGAAACCCCGGGTTTTAGGTGAAATTTTACTGGGCCTTACAACCAACGTAATGTATCTTTCTTATCATACTATCATGGGTAAATGATCCGGAAAGGCCATCATGAGATAACTAGAATAAAACATGAGGGAATACTCGACATAGGATGACCCAACATGATATACAAACTTATACTTATGACATACAGGCCTATAAGGCCGAAATGATCATGTGTACACTCAAAACATAGGCCGACAAGTCCATACAATCATCCATGTACATGACATATGTCTAAAAGCCTCTAAGAATACATAAATGTCATAAAGGTCGGGACAGGGCCCCGCCAATACTAATCAATACTAGCTAAAGCATACTGACCAAATAGGCAACTCCGGAGCAAATGGAGTGCACCAACACCGTCCGCTAAGCTGATATCCTAATAGGAGGACTACCAACCTATCTATCGGAACCTGCAGCCATAAAACTCAGCATCCCCAGGCAAAAGGGATGTCATCACAAATAAAGTACTGAGTATAGAAGGCAGTATATAAAAGGCATGAAAGAAACATAGAGTAAAGGACTCAACTTGTAAGTCTGAATAGCTTTGTGAATCATGAAACATTTTCAATGTCATGCATATGCATAAAAATGACATATCACGAATGAGTATATAACATCATCAAGCCTCTGAGGGCATCCCATCATGTCATCTCGGCCTCAGTGGGTGAAATCATCAATGTATACCAACTGATCTGGTAGTAGTACATATATAATGTCGTAACCTTTCCCCATACCCCATATATATATATATATATATATATATACGTGTATATAATGCTATCTGGTAATGGGTAAATGTACATGTATAAATGAAAGCAATGCATAATGACGTAAGTCAATAAGATCTCTCGGGATGTCATAAGATCATTATGCCTTCGGTTAATATTACGAAATAAACTTTATCAACTTACGTATTTTCTAAGACCCATGAACATACAATATAATAATAGGACATATGGGGAATCATGAACATAGGCAACCCTAGTATTTCTATGAATAGAGTCATTTGTGAAATTTGCGCGTATGCTAGTTTTATTGTATCATATGGATCATGCCAAAAGGAAAGAAGGGATAGCCTTAACATTCCTTTGTTGTTAACTTAACCACACGATGTAGGTTCAGACCGTTAGTACTTCAATCTACAACAAACAATAAGGGACCATTGTTAAGCTTACGGAAGCTAGAACTCAACACAAATGAGCGACTATCTCGTCTACGAAATGTTAGACAGCACATCCCCTTATTCTTTTCACTTTCCTCAAGTCAAACAGCACAACAAACAATATATAAATAAGCTCCTTCTCGAGTAACCCAACCATGATTGCAATTTAGAAATATGCTCACTACAAACCAATAATGGTGCGGCAGCAATAACAACAAACGAGCATGAAACTTGGTTTTACAATATCAACAACACTTCTCCAAGTGTTCTCTTCTTCCAAACACATCAACCACAATAGCAATAGTATTCTTATGTTATTTCTACTGATATCCAGCCATAAAACATCAATAATTCAACTCCAAAATAGTCCAGCAACTACAACACTTCAACATGAAGTTCAACCTACTTCTCAAGTTTCCTTTATCAAATCAACTAGATATACATAGATGATTTTAAATACATATAGGAGAAGTTAAACCTTAACTTGGCAGCAAGAATACTTGTCTAACTAAGCTTTACTTCAAGCTCAAATAAGCTTTTTACCCCAAACAACAAAGTAGAGAGATAACTAGGTGACCTTGATCCTCCAAGAGAGAAATTATCTTACCAACTTGTGGATTTGATATTGAACCCTAGGATAACGTTGAGAGAGGTCTTGGGATTAAATTTTGGAGCTCCTTCACGTTGCAATAGAGAGATAGGTATTCTAATTGTTCTATAAGTGAAATATCTATATATATGTGGCCTTACTAATGGGCTTGGGCAGATGGGTTGGGCTGCCCATCTCTATCCATTTCCTTTGCCTTTTACTTTGGTCCATAAACTCTAAGTAGGTGATGCACCTCCTTGTCACCTACTTAATCAAGTAGGTGGTACATGTTCGTTCTTTTTCCATTTTGTTTAGACATGTGTCTCATCGTCGTTAAATAATTTAGACATGTATTGAGTAGCTCAAGCAACTAGGACGAAAAGCAAGTTGGTGAAGCAGGCACGTCGGGTAAGCAAGTAGCTCAATTTTATTTATCCATTATCTCATTTGTTCTTTTTTCAAGTCTCATACACCTTAACTTACTTAAGACTTCATAAACCTTCCTTAACCTTGTAGAAGGATTTTATCATTTTTGAGCTTATATCAATTGACTTACGACGTACTTTCACGTCCGAAAATATGGAGTGTAACAGGCCATACAAGACCAAGTAGAATAGGAAATGTTCTTTAAATGTTTTATAGTTAGATTTCATTCTAGAATTGATGCAACAAGGCTTTGTTCCACTGGTGCATTACTTTGATTTAGTAATAGAGTGTTTTGATTTGTTTTGGCGTTCATGGGATGAAATAACGTTGGTACAAATTTCTCCAAGTTTACTTGTTGCTTAGGCTTACCTCGGGTACAACGAGGTCTCCAAATTAGGACGTAAACTATTGAATGCCTTATATGCTATGTGTTTAAATACCACAAGACTCTTTTATTTTACCTTACTAACTTGGCTACCTTTTGTTTTTCTTACTTTTTATTAGTCTCATTCCCAAAGGTTGGTTCATGCACTCTAGCAACATCAGCATACCACACTAGATCTAGAGGTCCTCTGCCTCCCC